>SNQN01007809.1:14709-31743 GCA_008642245.1 Bassia scoparia | reverse complement strand
AATATGTATGTTAATTGTTAAGATTTTATTTGATATTTTGCTAAATGATTTGATTGTAATGAGTTCTTACAACAATCAATGTATACATGATGTATGTAATAACAAAATGTTCCTGTAATGACCTTGGGTTTGTTTCAATGCCAATTGTCCTATTTACTTACAATCTTACCCGTGAATGGCCTACTATGACAGGAAAAAGATGACACGGTAGAACCTATCCRGGAACGATTAAATTTTAGCTACTAATTATTAAGTTCAAGCTCAATTGCAAGACAATTAGCTRATCAAATGACCCTTGCCAAGGCATATGTCATGATTGCAAAGGGGCACAATATATAATCTTCAGCTTGCTTGGGAACTTAGCTCAAGGATCCGAAGTTGCAAACATTTGCTTTCAAAAGCTGCTATGAGAAGAGAGTCTATACCACTGGATGAGGCAGAACCCACAATTAAAAGSTTGTCATCTCTGATCTTCAAGTCAYAAGATGCACACTACTATGACATAGCTACTGTCTCCAATGCTAACCATCCAAAGCGGCTCGTCTTTCACAAAGTTACAAATGGTATCACATATGGTGCTATGCAAGCCTGGTTCTTTAGTAATGCCTTCATTAGGATCTTTTATKGGTACACTTAGTTTCTCATGTACATATATATTCTTCGAATAGAGGATGTGCTATTACAGATACAGAGGGCCGTAGATTATTTAAGGGGGAAACGGATAATGCTAATTTATGGGATTTTTCCCTAGATACCCCTGAGTTTTAGCCTAATAACCCATATACCCTTGTGTTTTTGGAAACAACTCATATACCCTCCACATTAGAAAAAATAGCCCAAATACCCTTAATGAGGACGGAAAACGTGACTCCGTTAGTCTTTTCCTTAATTAACTACTAATCCAACTCATTTAACCCTCATTTTTTCTTTCCCCTGCATTCGTCCAACCATTACCCCATATCTCTCCTTCTATCTTTCTATCAATTTCAATTCTTCCTGTCATTATCCAGAAAAATCCTTTATTTTGGGTTTCAATTTTTCACCTAGAAAGTTCCTGCCATTCGTAAGTCACCAAGAAATCTTTTATTTTGCTTGATTTTGGGGTTTTTCTAGTGAGCTTCAATGAGTGATTGAATGTCATCAAAGCAACGAGSTTTAGCAAGGCTTTGAACATTGAGTTCCTGAGCATAACGAGATAAAACARGAGAAGTGTAATGATCAGAAACAAAGGAGTAAATTTGCAAGGCTTTATCAGGGTCATGATTAGTTCTTAGCTTGAACTTTACTTTTGAGATTGAAATTGAAGGATTTGTTGTGGTTGAGAGTTGACGAACTAGTCGAATTGAACGAGAGAATGACATTTTTTGTGAGAATGAGATCTTGTTGTGTTGCGACAAGATATGAATTACTAGAAGGTTTTCAAGTTATGGGGTTGAATTTTTGGGGGGTTTGGGTTGATTTTCACGAGAGAGGTGTTAGGGGTTAAATTTTTCAAGGTTTTTTTTTGGGTTTTTTTGGAGTTTAGATTTGAGGGTTCCAAGTGGTTTGAATTAAATATGGATGCGTTAATTTGTTGAGTCGAAGATTGTAGTGGTGGTGGTGGTGGAGGGAAGATGGAGGATCGGAGGAAGAAAAAAGAATGAAGGTAGAAATGAAAGAGAAGGGATATGGTAAACACAAGAGATTACAGTTAAACACTAACGGTGTAAGGATTTAACGGGTTTGGCCTCATTAAGGGTATTTGGGCTATTTTTTTCTAATGTGAGGGTAATATGAGCTGTTTCTAACACACAAGGGTATATGGGTTACTTAGGTTTAAAACTCAAGGGTATATTGGGGAAATATCCCAATTTTATTCAGTAGTGAAATTGTTGTATACTGAGGTTAACACTCGCTTAACAACTGTGTACCTTGCGAATACAGGAAGCAGTAAGATAGAAGTTGTTGTTTGTTTGAACAATATCATAAGCTCAGTTCTAGTCGCTGCAACTTTCATATTGTGGTTGCTTCTCACCGGGTTAGGCTACCACAAAGTACTATTGCTATTCATTGGCCAATTACTACCTCAATTCATTTTGTTTACATGAGGTGATATTATTTTCGTGTAGGCGATCATTGATCTCATAAAATTCAAGATTTATAATTGGAATGTTGATGACAGTAGCAGTACATGAGCTAAAATCAAAAATGTTGCAAAACAATTATTTAAAGACTGTGAAGAAATTAGAATTCCATCAAACACTAATAGAGCTTCTACTAGTAACTTTAGTCGAATAATTTGAGTAATCTCGTTAGTCATTACGAATTAGTTAATTAACGAGGTCTAAAGATTAGTCAATGGTTAATGTGACTCAGAGACTTATTGAGTATGGGATTGTGAAATGAAATTAGAAAATTAGATCTAGTTAACACAGAAGATGTAGGTTCGAAATCCGTAATAGGCTAGTTGTTTGTCCCTAATACAACGAAAATGCATCCTCAAAATCAATGTTAAGTTGTATTCGAGCATCTCAAGCAATCATAAAAAACATTGTGGAAGGCTAAGCGGGACTTGAACCCATAACCATGTAATTATTGTAACATTGCTCTGCATTTGAGCTAATACCCTTGATGGTAAAAATTCAAATGAATATTTTATGAGTCACTAAAACTATGAGATGCTTAAAAGCGTCACAATCTATGCTTAAAATATGTAAATATAAAAGCTATTTTAAAAATATTAATTAGTCCTATGTAGGACTTGAACCTACATTAATGTGCAAGACACATGCTCTACCATTTGAGCTAATAGGCTTTTGCCAAGAATAAAATATTACTCGTATAAGCAAAAAGCAAAATACAAATTCCCTTCAGAGATATTACCAACAAGAATTAAATTGAAGACACCAACTGGCCTTTTATCAAAAATATCTAAATGCAAAATACACCAAAATCTTACAGAAAAACAATGATTAATATTGTAGAAGATAAAAGTGTGCTCAGATCAAGCAAATGAACATGATAATTTGACATGCTCAACAGATAAAGTGTCCTGAGAACAAAATACAAATTTACAATTGTAATGAGTCATGACAAGCTAAATAAAGTTTCTAATAACTGTATTTTCAAGAGCAACAATGTTTTATCGGTAGCATCTGCCATACCAAATCAAGAAAAATMCTTTAGCTGAATTCAACCCAGTTGAAAGAACTCCAAATGAMACAGTGTTAACAATAGCATCATAGTGTGAAAGAGATGAAAGATTTGTGTCAATATCAAATTAGACGTGGTGAAAAATATAAAACAAAGAGAAGCTTTAATAACTCACCAATCACAATCAGCAAATTAAAAATATAAAACAAAAATATAAAAGAATTTGACACTAGAAAATTTTCATGAGTGTCTTATTAGAGGGAACCTTCATGATAGGAACACAACAAGTATCCTGATTTCTCGCATCAGCAAAGACCATATTATTTTGCCAAGTTTACATAAAAATTTAGCATATCAATTTAGAACTAGCTTAGGTACTCCAAAGTAGCATATCAAACTACAGTGGAAGATTAGCCTATAGAAAATGGAACAAAACAAATCATAATAATATGCTTTTAGGATATACCTGGTCAACACAAACAAGAACAACCAACCTAAGTTAAGATTCAACTGTTAGTAATGAAATTAATAGCTAGATGTATTTCAATCAAAATTAGAACAMAACACATTGCTCGAGCAACAAATAATATTGTTGATAGCAATAACGCTAAGACATCATCAACATAAGAATTGAACACAAAGATACCAAAAGCATCGGACAGACAATAAAGCTACCAACATAGGAATAATAATAGCTATTATCATTATCTATTACAATTTGCATTATATTAACGTATGATGATTTCAAACTATCATAAAGAGTAAAAGTATTGAAATCTTAGACAAGATGATTAAAGGTACTACAAACTATTTTAAGACATAGAAAAACAAGAGCAGGCACAGCTAAAAATAAGCATAGCCCGACAAACAGTGAGACAGCAGTTAGAAGACCTCTAAGTAATCAACAATTTTTTGAGGAAAATTCAAATAGTGAAATGTAAAAAATGCACTAAACACATGTCGAACATATATATCTATGCCCTTAATCAAGATCAGTACATTTAGAATGTATATAAAATGAAACATAAAGATACAAATTGAAATCAATTTAGAAAGGGTAATTAATTCTAAACTTTAGAATATCTTCTTTAAAAATAAATTAAACAAAACAAACAACTTCCGTTCACCTATATTATTCCAATCAGGATTTTTAGGAACAAACATGAACCAAGTCCTATTAATAAAAGGAAATGGAAAAGATGCACTTACTATTACACACATCAAAATAGCGAATTAAGCGACCACAATTAATCAAATAATACATCAGTATTATGGACAATAACACCAAAACCACAACAAAAGTTTAACTTGATGATGGCAAAAAACAAAAAGATTCAATTAGAAAATACAATTCAATTTACATATGTCTTTCCAAGAAAATCATAATAGTATAGATACACTTCAAAAAACATCACCACCATTCCACCGAAGACCTTAAACAAGGGAAATCAAAATTATGTATATTACACAATAGTTGCTAACCATAAAGACCATGTTTCAAAGATAATGGAATAAAACAACAGCAAATAATGGAATGATGCTGCCATAATAGCTTGAGAATAAATGCAAAAATGACTTTTTAATTTAAGAAAGGGTAACAACTTGAAAATAAATGCATTTAAGTTCTACAACTCACTGAAAACTGTCCTTATGGATGCATTCTTTAAGAATATGCGGCAATTTTAGCCATCTAACCACCAAGAAACAATACAAGATGATATGTGCATAGCAGCTGCAAGTGCAATAAATAAACATACCCAAATTTTGAACATGCAAAAGCACACTACTAAGGCACTCTGATAATGAAAGAGAACCGATTGCAATATTTGTATCATCATTAAAAAACAAAATAGTCAAATGATCAAATGATAAACAGAACAGATATTAACAAGATAAAAGAAATAAGATAACAGATGGAGCAATGTCTGGCTAAGGAGAAATAAAAATACCATTTGCAAGCTAGAGAATAGAAGCACTCCCTCCCAACCACAATATGAGAGCCACTGTCCAAAAAAGACAAGTTAGAATTTTAAGAACCAAGGAATTATAATACACAATGGTTTGAATATCTAAAGTTGTATTGAGCAATAACTTAGTGACAGTCTAATTGTGTCATATAAAACTTAATTTCCAATAACTCCAAACTGAAGGAAAAACAACACAAATTCGATCAACTAAACACCAAACTTCATTCAATTCAATTCACCAGACAAACTCAATTTTTCATCACTCTACTTAAGAAGAAAAATTTCAATTGCATAAAAGAAAAACATTTCAAATTCATCAAACACAATACCATTCAAATCTGATTATTCAACCATAATTAATGTAACCAGTGCATGACTCACATATGGCATTAGTATAACTTGAAATTAATCGAAGCAAATTACCTATCAGAATCTGTGCAATTGTACTAATAATTCTAAGCAATAATAACTACAGTGCAATTATAGTATACAAGCAATAATCTTGCAATTGTACTAATAATTCTAAGCATAATAAAACTAAGAGTGAAATACACAAATTCAAACCCTTTTGTTTATCATACTAAAACAAGAATGGAAGTGAAGTGAAATACACCAGAACTATGCCAGTCCTGTGGCAGACTTGAAGAGACTTAACTTTTCCAGCTTTGCTATGTTGTTACACAAAAAGAACCATCTTGACGCTAGTAATTGCAAGTGTAGAGTCCAAGTTAATTTCCAAGCATGTTAATGCCAAAGAATGGAAAGGATAACCTACAAAAACGTAGGCCTTATGTATCAGAATTCAGAACACGTTTGCATAACATAGTAGTCACTATTTTGTCTATTTAGCAAAACAGATACTCACTTCTTCTATATACCGAAACTTTGTATTGAGAGGTGAAAAAACATTGTACAGTTTAAAATCTCAACATGTTAAGACAATAGTTGTTTCAAAGGGGTAAGTACATGATAATTACCCTCAAACAACACGAACACTTTCGCCACTATTCCAATTCGTAAGTGGGCATCCTCTGAACCAGTTACATATTATTTGCCTTCAGAAATCAAATTGATAATAAGGTCAAAATACTATCACTAAGCAACAGAATATGAAGAGTGCATTATCTATCAAATCGAACCGTAACAAAAAAAATTAGGGTTTATACCAACAAATAGAAAATTAATCAAAAATTCGACAAAACCACAATCGCCAACAAAATGAAAATAATAACAATTTCGATGAATTCTATCAAATATAAACATTTCTATCAAATTCGCTAGTAAATTAGGAATTAAGTTTCTTACGAAAAATTTTAACATTCCATTTGGGGGTTTAAGATTGCCCTTGAACTTCGACTAATAAATTAACTGAACTATTTGAACCAAATTGCGCTTGAACCCAAGAMATTGTTRCGAAAAAAATGTCGCCATTGTTACTTACRGTATCCAACCACTCATATAATCACATAATTCAAACATTAAACAGGGCAGAGAGGAAATGGCAACTGAATTTTACATACCTTTTAGATCTTAAGCTCCTTCGTACTTCGCTACTTCGCTACTTCCCCCTTAAGCTGAGTTCTCTCTCTAAAATTTTGGAAGAAATTCAGTAAAAATGACAAACTCTCAAATCTAAAATGTAGTAAGGATGAGAAATGAAGTAAACTAACCTAACTGAAACAGCCCCCCTGTAAACTTAACTGTTGCCCTTTAAAACGTTAAGCATAAGTTCCCATGTGCATCATACCAAAAGTTTTTAAAAATTGCGAAACTGCCAATGGATATCATATCCAGTCAAATATTCTAGATATATTAGTTAGTCCCCAGAAAATATTATTTGATTGAATGTTTTATATATCATCTAATGTCACAAATTTACATATGAATAGTTTTAAATAAATAATTCCATCACATAAGACAATTGTGTGATCAATTCAAGATTGATGAAATATAAAAAATTACTAAGTAGGTTAGTTCGAGATAATTTATGTAGAGGTTTGAGTTGTCCAGTTTACTTACAATGCGAAGCTTAGGTAGATGATCAATGCAAGGGGAGGCCAGAGACCCCATGGCAAACTTGTGCAACTTCTTTCTTAATTTGTCCTGGCATTGAGGGTTACTTGCTAAGAACATTGCTGTCCAAGTGAGCAATAGAGCAGTAGTCTCATGCCCTGCAAAATACAAATTCTTGCATTCATCCAGAATCAATTGCAAATCCATGATATCTTTATCTTTCTTCTTCATATGCAACTCATCCATTAGAATCCCCAGCAAATCGTTCCCATACGAATCACTTACACCTATTTTCACACTAGCTTTTRGGCTCTCAATTATCTCCATTAATCGACGTTCCAATTGCGTTTAGAGCCGTGATTTCTTTGTTGTACTTGCTAGAATAAAACCTGCAGTATTATGTTCGTAATAAACATATATAAGGGGACTCTAATGTATCCAGTGATAGGATTGGATATGATATCCAATGCAGTTTTGCAATTTTACTGTTTCTATTTTGCAAATTAGCCTTTTGCTTTTTACGGTTTTAACTAAACACGATTAACTTTAAATAAAAAATACCATAATATATTAATAATGCAAGAGATAATAAATAAATATTAGGTAATTTAAACATTAATTAAGGTTTTAATTATAATTAAGAAAGTAATTAAACACTTGATTTAACTCTTAATGACTTTTATCGGTACTACGTTATCCACTGTCTACTACTTACTATCAGACATATTATACTTATCTTGCTTATCAGCCACACCTTGCTTGCGCAACATAATATAGAATTAGGAGTTTGACCGATACCTGAAGTTAGTCAGGCAATGGAACTTCCGGCGTTCATCTAGCTTCGCTCTTTACAAAGGTGGCAACCTCAACCGCCTCCTTAGATCAGGCACAGCGCAGATCTAATCGTTTCCCATACCTTAACCGTAGTCTCTTTCTATATTTGTTATGCGATGATGAGGATTTTTAAACAAGAAAATTAAGATTGTCAAGATATAAGGTTCGAAAAAAACATTTCCCTTCTGAAAAAAAAATGCTATATAAAATTTGGGAAAAAAAGATTTACAACACTAATAACCATCAGACAACTCTAAGAGTCTTTGCTCTATAGAGAGATGGACAATCCTCTCTTCTCTTTAAGGCAATTTTGCTTAGATGACTTGAGTTCTTACTCCTAGTAATTCTCCTTAAGCCTGCCTCTAAAGTCTTACAAGACTCCTATTTATAGAGAAACCTAACAAACCTCGATGCTCTTTCTGAATGGCATTCTAATGGTGCTTTACACTTTTGATCCACTTACACAAAGAATAATAACACAACCACACTTATTTCTTACAAAGTCTGAAAGGAAAAGTACCAATAATGCAAAGCTTAGAATAATTTTCATATGCTCCGGGTTTTAGTCCATCATGAGATTCTGCATACCCTTGCATCTCCAACATTGATTCCCATTTTTATGGAGGATGGTTGTGATCAAACTTCATGTCCTTGAAAGATATCTTCAAATATCTAGCAGGGTATGATTCATCGCATGTGAGAAAACGGTTTCTATAGGCTAAGTAGTTCTTTCCGTTCAATGGACAAGAATTTCAGCTTCAACATCTTCCTAGTTATGAACTGAATTCACCAAGGACTATGCCTTCTTGATAATAAAATGCAATCTCATGTGGGCTATTAACGTGGTATATCCCTCGGGAAATTTAATTGCGGATTTTCCTTTTGTAGCTCCAAAGCCTGATTATGTATTGAGCAATATAGAAGAAACCACATCTGCTCACTTGCTTGAAGAGATTAACCACTCGTCTTTGTCTTCTGCAATATGGATCAACTTAAGTTTTTACCACTCAGTACCCAAATTATTAATAAATGTGCGCAGGGTTAATTTTTGTCGTTGATTCTATGTGCAACATTGGACTTCAAGTGAGAGATAACCAGTTCGCGTTGTATCTATTCAGCTCTATTAAATACATACTTCTGGAAATGGTATGCAAATTATATTCATAGAAAATAACATCTCTGGAAAAGGGATCAATTAAAATCCAGGAATCATGCCGTATTTCCAGGCTTTCATTGCTTCGCCGCAACTCAGACTCCATTCTTCCATTATTCATTTTTGGATTTGATTGTTATCACCCATTGTTCAATTCCAAAGTACTGGAAACTCATGTGTTGACCCCATTGATCAAAATTTCATGAAAATTTGTAGCTCCTGGGAGCGACTTCATAATGAACAAGCTTGTGAAGAACATGAACTTTTATTCTTTTTAAATATATTTCTATAAATCAGGAATTAATCCAGTAGGTATTGGCAAAATTCTATTATGGAGAACCTTCTTAATAACCTGAGGCAAGCCCTTATTAGAGAGTTCCTAGAATCTAGACTTTGATGCTGCTATTAGGAATCGCATCAAAGCTGTGGGTGCGGGAGAGACCCTCACCAATTCTCATTGTTTCTTAAAAAAACTGTTATGTTCTATCACCATGTGTAAGAACTCTTGACTGGAATTTTCTTGTTCTTTTGCCAATAGAAATTCTTTGGCTTAGGCTGATTGTCGTAATATCATTAGCAAGCTCCCTGTAGGCTGTCTGCAATGTGAATTCTTGAACCCTGTAGTATATGGCAACATTGAAAGAAAATTGGTTAAGCCAAAATGAACCAAGCAGAGTCTCCCTATGGCTGCATATTAGATAAGTTCTTATTACAAAAACCTAAGATTTCCTTTTACAATCCGTTCTTACGTAAGAAATAAGTTTAGAGACAGAAGATAAGAATTTTCAACCTTCCTCTTTACTCCGCTCTAAGAAATTTCTCAACCTTCTAGCTAGATATGTCATGTTCAACCATCGACTTTGTAAAACTCTCAACATGCTTAGTACCACGTGCATAATCTTTCTCCTATATTTTACTTCTTATAAATATCATAGCACTCCAATCTATTTCTATATACTATCGACATCCAGTCTCTAGAATTAATATCATACACATTTTGCGTAATGTTCAAATACTAGAACGGTTACATACCTTTCAGATTTTAAACAATCTTCACTGAGCTCTCTAATTATCGGCACCAACTCCCAAAGAAACATCTTTCTTTAATTTTCCTAGTAATGGTTTCTCAGTTTAAAGCAAGATTTTCAATGAAATCAGAAGCATACGTTAAAGCAACAAGAAAATCTTTCTAGTTGTTTTCGTCTTCTATTTTATCAGGAAATTTCTCTTTTTCAAGGTTGTTTTTGTAAAATGATTGTCCCGCCTTGTATCTCTAACCCAAAAATTCAATTTCTTATTGCAAACACACATTTAATCTTTTCCCAAAATTTATTCCATGTTAGACCATTTTTGGGATACTGCTTTCCAAAATTCATTTTAATGTTGCGTCTAGACTTTGAGAACTAATTATATCATCAATATGACAGGACAACAATTTTTTAGTTCCTTGAAATATTATCCATCACTTCTTTGAAATATTTGATGGCATTTTTAAACAAATGGCATAACAACCATTCATTTAATTGCCTCGAGGCACTAAATGAGTTAGTGGAATACTTTTTCTCTTCATTTTTACCTTTTTTCCAATAACCACTCTTACAATCCATTTTTGAAAACAAGTTGCACCCTGAAATATTATTAAACCAACATAGTTTTATTAGGAATATAATATCCATCGAGAACAGTATATCTTAAGCGTTTTGTAATTTAATGACCATTCGAGGCTTTAACCTCGTCTTTTCTTCTGCATGTTTCTACACCATGATGACTGGACTGTATGAGGACTCTTGCTATTCCTAATTAATTTCTTTTTAATGATCTTTATTTGTTCATCAAATTCTGGATATCTGTTGGTAATAACCATCTGCCTTACCTAATTATCTTATTGGGATCTGTTAATTCTGATTTTAGCATACGCTTTATCTCTTCCCTATATCTAAAGGCGTTGTCGAATATAATCTTACATAGTCTTCATGTTGTTTAATTATCTTCATTTCGATTACCTTTTATTTCAAAATTCTAACGCTACTATCTCGTTGTTAGGAGTTACCTCATCAACCACTGCTGGCTGCGCTTAAATTCCATATTTTGATTGAGTAAAACTGCTCTTGCATTTATCTGACTAGGACTGCATGACCATTAATAGTAAATATTATTTGAATTAACAGTCGTGTATGTTGCATAGAGCGAATATAATCTTGGAAATATTTCCAGATATATCATATTCATGGAGAAGGTTGATCAGTTGCCCATAAAAGAATTGTATCATGTATATGTTCGATTTCTATTGAAATTTTCATTATATCGTAGAAACATTACACTATTGTCAGCAATTCTTACCTTCATAGTTTCTGGCTTTCTTCCATAGATATCAGAAATAATGTTCTCTTCCAAAACAAACGAACGATCCACTATCAAGATATGCAAATAATTCATATTATTATTAATCTCAAACATATTAATTGGAATGTAAATCTATTCACATACAGCTAGTGACAGCATTTTCCATCTTAAGTTATCTTCTTCATAAACTGCGTTCGCTAGTTGTTTGTCATATAGCCTACGACCTTCTTTTTCACGAATTTCTCCTAGAATATTAGAATAAACTTGAATCGTACATCAATGCTATGTCTTGAAGGTTCCTCTAATCCCTTTTCTTTTAACTCTCTTGTTCTAAATCTCTTTCCTTTAACTCCTTTGTGCTTCCCTGTTCCAAAAATCTCTAAAACAATAGAGTTGTACAGTCATATCGATCATCAGCCTAGCATCTGCTTTGCCCTTGATTATATTTTATGTTCTTTTGTCTTCTTATTAATCTTCGAAATCTTTCCTCTTGTGTTTGAGGACTTTGCTTTCTTTCATTTCAAATAGAATTTGCCTATCAACTATTTGTCGCTCATGCTTAGGACCCGCTGAGCTTTGGAATAGGATTATTTCATGGGTAATAATCCTCCTCACTCAAGTATCAATTTACGTAACCTTATGTTGCTTACTTTGGGGTTCATTTAACTTCAAGCCTTCTTCTTTTAATTTATTTGTTAGGGTCACCTTTATTGTGATATTCTTTGAATTTCCCCCTACATCATTTCATGCTTCAATTAACCTTTACCTTTGTGATATCTACCGTATTAGTTAATTATATATAACCTTCCACGAAGTTGATAGGTCTTTGTTCCTGCAGCATTTTATTCCCTCATTAATTAACTCTATACCCAAGAATTTTTTGATATATCTTCTTCCAAGCTACGTTTATAAGTGGTTCACAATATTAACTTTACCGTTCCTGGCGAAACTGCAAGTTACCATGTTATCTGTTGTTTAAAACTTTTTTGCCTTGATCACAAACAAAAGCTAAACATTTAATATCTTTACCAAAATCTTGTAATGGAGTTATATAACTTGAACAGCTCCAATACAGATATATGTTAATAAATTCTTTTTTTTTCTTTTTTCGCTCCTTTTATAGTTATGTGCTTTTGATATTTTCGCCAATTAATAATATTGCATTAAAGCCGACATTTTCCTCACAATCTTCGATAAAATACTTCCTTCCATTTGCTTCGCAAAACATATTTTGCTCTTAATTTGACAGTAAGTTTTAAATATTTATTTTAGTATATTTAGGGAAATCAAATCTATGTTGTTTCATTTCCAATCTTCGTCATAATGGCATATTTAGCCTTGATTTCTAGCTGACCAATTGAATTAATCCCTTTCTTCCTGCATCGCTATTCTGATTTGCACATTGTCTCCGACCAGTGTTGATTTCTCTTCAGGGTTCACTTTCTTCCCTATACGCGACTCTTCCAAATTCTTCATTTATCTCGTCTATTTCCTCACTAGAATTTCAACTATTCCTTATGTGTTTGTTAATCTAGGTTCTAGGGCTTCATCTTCCGTAATTTCTACGAATCCCAACTTCCTAGGGTTTGCATTTTAAATTTGACGTTTCCTTTTTAGCATTCCGTAGCGTAATTGAACCTATTTCTCCACAATGGACCGACACTTACAATTTTCTTTTCTTTCTGGACAATACTGAGCGGCTTTCATAAGTAATCTAGTAGGTCTTTTATAATTTCGCCTGTAATAATTTTTTTTTTTCTATATATTTTTACCTCTATTTTACGAATTTCTTCTTTTAAATATTTTCTTTTTGTAGGATAATTCTATTGCAACCATATTGACTTGGCATATCCCAAAACAAGTTTAAAAATTGTTTCTTAATTTGATGAGTCTTGCACTCTCGGCATTTCTTTTAATCCCATTTCTTAGGAAACTATTCTTTTCCTAAGGGCATTAGTTCATTATATATCTCCATTTTGATATTTCTCACTATTCTTCAATTATGGGACTTGGCAATTTTATCAAAGAACATACCTAAGTTAGTTGGTTTTCACCAATTTTGTAAATAGTAGTCTCGAATTCCTTAATATAGGCTTCAACGAACTTTAAATTACAAATTGGTTAAATTACTTAGTTTTCTCTTGAGTATTCTTCTATTTTTTCGTTATATTGTTTATGACCGATGAATTCTATCTCAATGAATTGACATAATTGAGTGAACATAGGGTTTGGGTTAATTCCATTGTGTAACCTTACTTAGTTTCTCAGGATATAGCTTCATACCAACGCTATACATCCACAAAACTATGTTCCAAAATATAATTTAGGAGTTTTCTGGGTCAGTCTTAGTATTTAGGTTTAACACACTGCTCATACTCTTTTTCCATTGTTCTTAAATTTCAAGTCTATTTTCTTTTTACCATCAAATTTAATTTATTGTCGTTTGGCTGTATAGGTTCAAGTAACTTCTTCTTAATAGTCTCATTAGGCATTATTTTAATATCAAATCGAGGGAGTTCTCTACAATTACCTTGGTCTAGGACAACTCGACTCACTCGATATCTGGTCGTTGATTGCATTATTCATTATAACTGTTTCTATTCTTCGTCATGACCCAACTTTCTTCGACTTCATTATTATTACACCGATTATGCCTTGGATTGTTTAATTTTCTTTCTACTTCTCATTAGGCAGAAATCAATATCTTCTAACTTTATTATTCCCATTTGTTCATACAAATCTTCTTCTACTGCGTCTGTATGTTAATTGCTTCTTGTTCCTCATTGTCTGTGAAATAACCATTTTTCGGCGATATACCATATTTGTTAAGCTTTTCTGGATTATCTTCATTTATCGATTTTTCATGTAATTCTTCAATGCTCATATAGTTAGTCTGGGCACATTTCTACGTGCGCTACAGTAGTAGGAAAATCTTGTTTGTAAATTTCCTATTCTATTACTATTTTTGAAAAGGATTAACTATACTTAAAAGGACAAGCCTTTTATCTTCGTTATTATTTGTCGGCTTGTAGATGTCTAATACTCGTTCTAGTAACAACGAGTCTAAATTCTTCTACTTTCCTTTTTGAGGTATTGTGTTTCTTTTTAATTCGTCTCTAATAGCTGACTCGTGTGGTCAATCGTAAAAACGTGTTTCAATACCCTTTATGTCTATTTTAATTTTAGTCTTTAAATGTCTACTATATAATAAGGGACTGCACCAAAGGATTACTGTCTTTTGTAAATGATGTTGTAGATGAGGAACTCTGGTAGACTGCAACCTATTGGTCTTTATTTAATTTTATCCAGGTATATTACTATATTATTATTATTTAGTAATTAAAATATTTAATTATGATAATACAAAACCGGGCCTCTGATACCAAGAACAAACAGGATCACTTAAAAATAAAAAACACGCGGAAAACACAAAATACAAATTAATTATTTTACGCTAAATTACTTGTTATTAGAATCAAAAAGGTAAAATATGCAAAATTAAAACTAAGAGGGGTATAAATGCAATTAAACATATCCTGGATGCCTTATGGATATGATTTTGGATACCATAGGAATTCCCTATATATAGGGGATGAGAGTGTTGGGATATGAACACTACTACAAAGGATTAAAGATGAGGTTGATTTGAAGTAACAATAATGAGGGCGAAATTGGAAAAAAAGGTAATGATCGGTACATGCACGTGCTATTGTATCCTTAATAATTATGTTAACCTGCGGGAAAAAACAAATAATCTAGGGGTAAAAAAACAAATGGTACTTCGTGCCGTTCCTAAATGTTGGTATACATTTGAATCTTGACCTACTCACAAATGAGGAATTTCTTAAATTTCTCTTAACATACTAAGTCAAAATATAGTCATGTGTGATCAGTTTGATTCATATCAATGAGTCTATAAAAATATTATAATTTCATTAATTTTGGTAATGTATAGTTAAAGATACCCATTTCAAAACAAATCGTACACTGCATGTGTGTTAAACTGAAATGGGTTAGAACATTTAAGAACGGAGGAGAGAGTAATAAAAAAAATGATAATGTTGTCCAGAAATTTAAAATATAATTAATTTTTAAAATTAAAATTACTGTAGGAAATTATCCCAGGCAACCCTGTACTTTACTGGATTTTCCAAAACAAACCCTATCTTTTGCAACATTTCCCTGGTAACCCTTAAAACTTTCATTTGAGTTTTTTTGCTTTAAATTTAATAGACCCTTAACGAGCTATTAATTTCTTTCTCCCTCCCTTTCCCCTATTGAATCATCCTCTTCCCCAGCACCCCTTCAATCTTAATGTTACATGTTCTGGATCTATCATCATCTTTCTATAGACTGGTTGTGTTTATTCCATTCAGACAATTCGGAATTAACGAACCAACCACTTCACTGTTCATTGGGTATTGGGTACTCGTTTTTCAAAATAGGTTTTAGATCTACGCAACTTCATAACCTAAATTTGCTAACCTTGCTAAGCTCAATTTGTCAACAAAAGCCTGAGAACGACCACTTTCAATAACCCCATGCTAAACTAAAAAAAATTAATTTGTACTCTCGAAACTGGAAAGCGAAACCCCAATAAACCTCATTTTCTACCAAAAAAACCCCAACAAAAAATTTAGAAATCTAGATTAAACCTCATTCAGTTTTCTGGATTTTGTGGTAATAATTTAGAAATTCATTTTCACTCAATTCARGAATAATACAGAAATCCATTGCGAGCAAAAATTCATCGAGATTATGACGTTTTGYGGGTAAYGATTGGCAAAAACAAGGYTGTATTAAACTGGACTTTCCGAGCACGCAAGAAATTTTGGATTCTTCGAGCAGTTTGAGGGCGTGGAGCCATGAATTGCGAGTGTAGAGGAAAAACCCTAGTTTGGAGAAATTGGGATGATGGGTTGGTTGTCGAATTTGATCTTGGTTGTGCGAATTTCAGCAGAGGAGAGAGAAARTAAAGSTATGAGGAGGAGAAGGAGGAAGGTGAGGGTGAGGGAGGTGGTGTTGGTGATAGMCATTGATGAGATWATGGTAATCTTAGAGTTTGATGAATTATGTCGTGAAATKCTTGGGTAATGGGGATGAATTGGGGGATGATGATGTTAAAGGATAAAAGGGACTTTGGAAGGCGGTAATGAAACAAGGGAATAAAGMAGGGGAATAAAGGGATATAAAAGAGATTAACGTCCGTTAGGGGGTCCGTTAAAAAAAACCCCAAATAAACTCATTTTCAAAGTTCAGGGTTACCGGAAAAATGTTGCAAAGGTCAGAGTTATTTTGGAAAATTGCGTAAAGTACAGGGTTACTTGGGATGATTTCCTTTCACTATATTAACTAARGTAACTATGGAAACATCCTTAAAGTTATTACGAAGTATATCATTATTTAGTATATTRATTTTTTTTGTACCATTTTCAGTTTTTGATGAACTTAGGCCCTGTTTCTATGGTATATAAATTCAGTTCAGTTCAGTTYAGTGCAGTTCCGCCATTCAATTCAGTTCAGTTCAGTTCAGCTCCTTTCAATTCAACTTAATTATTTTAGTTTAACTTAAATATATTTTGCTAATTAATT
>SNQN01007808.1:0-31747 GCA_008642245.1 Bassia scoparia | reverse complement strand
TAGAACAACGTTAGGATGATGCAAATATTCTTGATTCCTTGAATCGGTGTACAAATGCATACCTATTAGCTATGCACATTCCACAATAATGTTTATATGTAACAAAATAGGGATGTTGTCCCTTTCTCATCATATACCTGAAATAAGACCAAGCGGCCTTGTCATTGTTTCTTGCTAGCCATATATCATTGATCATAGTATTTTGCGACCATTCAGATCAATGTAGCTTTTATCAATTTATCAGGCCACATAAACAAATCCATCAAGTAAAGCACACCCAGTAATGATATTTGGAGTACGCCCCTTGTTATCATGAACGTTGTGAATGAGCTAGAGAAGATGATATTTGGTCACACCTTTGGAGCGAGAATTACTCAACACATTAGGACCAGATAAGATGAGATCGTAGACTCCAAAGTCAAACAATTTAATTCTCTTCCAATTTAATTGATTCAAATGAAAAGCTATACCAAATATTGCTGCCATAATTGGTGCACTGTGCCAATTAATATCATAAAAACCAACAAAGAGAGGATGGCAGAGAGCTACATGGTTCACAGGAATTTCAAGTTTTTGAGTTTGAGAGTGCGAACCGACGACACTTTTGAGGTCCCAAATCCCAAAACTCAGTCTCAAGCTTCCGCACGATGACTCCACACCTTACAACTGTTTATCAACCACAAATCAAGCCTCAATCCACTTTAAAAAAAAACATTAAGGTGAATATCTAAGAGATTAAGCTGCGTTTATTCAATCTTACAATAACCCCAACAGAGGCTTTAAGAACCGCAAACGAACAAAGCAAACAACAATCGATTGTGATAGATTATTTTTATTCTGATATAAGGCAGAGGAAGACTCAAAGTCCAAACATATTTAAATGTTTTCAATTAATTGAATAAATCGAAATCCCACTACCAATATCTGTAGAGTGACATTCGGTGCAGTAAGACTATCAAATAGCATAAATAACAAAACAAGAGGTGCAAAGAGAATGGCTTTAGCTATTTAAAGGAATTTCAAGTTTTTGGTTTGATGAGTGACAGAATCACGAGCAGAATTTGAAGGTCACCAAATCCCATAACTCACGTCCTCAACTTCTGACATAAGCCTTCCTATTCCCTATTTCTTTTTCAAAAATTCAGGAATAAACAACTTCACTGTCTTCTAGTCTTATCAAACCACAAATCAACTCGAAATTGCAGAATCTTCAGGAGTAGAATCAACAAGAAATTCCTTAAAGGTTCACCTATCTCACTTACCCATCTCACAACCATTTTAGGAAGATGCTCACAAATTTCTAATATATGCAAACTTTAGCAATTATCTAGTCTCTTTACATTGAACTCTGAGATATGGTCTTGGAAGAGCGACTTAAGTATCAGAAACAATAGACCAATAAATAATGAGAAAAGTTCAGCATCAACCTTCAAACCCCTCTAACCATAAGATACAATAAGTAAATGCATTTGACAAATCATCGTTAATGAATGCATCTCTTTATGTAGATATTATAGGTTACTTCATTCGGGGGTAACCATATGCCCCATATTTTTCCTTAAATCTTGAATAGCTTCATCCATCGACTTTCTCCAGCCAAAACCCTGATCATTGTAGTATATCGTATGTTACTCTAGGTTGTGTACCCTTTGTCCACTACAAGATCAGTGGAAGAAACCTTGCTGCCTATCTGACTTGCCAGCCTCACACAAACTGATCCATTAGGACATTATAGTTGACAAGGTAGGCCATAACGACTATTATCCTTCCATGTCTTTAATTAATGAGCTGCCTCATCATGCCGGGAACTTTTGCATGACCATTTCTCACCATTAGAATTATATGTTAACAAACATTAGGATGTTGATTCCATGCTTCTTTGTTTTTTTCATTGAACAACTGACGTTGACAATATAGCCTATTGGATTTGCATAATCCATCAATGAGAGTGTATTAGTGACAACACTGTCTTATCCCTTTCTGAAGCATTCTTTGTGATACGGCCAAGCCTTGTCAATGTCTCTTGCCTGTGCAATATCCTTGATCATAGTATTGAAACTGACAACATTAGGCTCCAACCATTTTGGACCATGAATCAATATACATTCAGCATCTTTTATTTGGCCACGCAAACAATAGCCATCAGTAAAAAGCATTATAAGTATATGATTCAGAGCCACACCTTGTGTATCATAGATTGTAGGTAAGGCTTGTGCTTGATCAGACAATTCCATCTTTACAAACATGTCAATGGACATGTTAATGTAATAACATGGTGGATTCTTGTATCTAACTCTCAGCCACACGCCTTAGCCTCATCCACAGAGCCAGAATGTAAGAGCCTCGAATCAAGCGAATTAGTATCACAAATTGGGTTTAATGCCTCCTTTATACAAGATGAAACAGGTCCTTGCCTCTCATCTATGAAATCTATCTTTGCAGAGACTCAATGTAGATGGAGTGATAATAACAAGACCGTAGGCTGACTGGACCAGATTGCAGATAATTGGGTAACGATTTTGGGCACCGGCATGTCGCTACGCTACAGAGACCTTAACCAAAGCACAAAGGACTAAGTCGCTGAATTCCTTGCTTGACAATTTTATGAATAATTGAAGAGCTTGGGGATGACCAGAGTGGGGCGGATGAAGCCATTTTATTAAGGTGTTGAAGGTATAATCATTAGGGGGTAGCAAGTTAGGCTTTTGCCCTATCGAAGAGAATCCCAAAATCAACACGGCCCAAATGGCGTAGCAATAGCAAATACCCAACAAATAGTAGAAGGGGAAAAAATTTTACCGTGCAAATTTCGAGGCCTTTGGAAAAGAGTATTGACTGGAAGTGGAGATGAAGGCGTTTCAATTTGTGAATGGCTGTAACAGAGCCGAAGTGAAAGACGACAGAAGGAAGGGGTGCATTGAATCTTTAGATTTGAAAATGAGACAGCGAATTCTGAATCAGAACCCTAATACATTGCTCTTCAGAACAGACTCAAATACAACTTCCGATCATCAAATGACTGAAAAATCACGACAAAACGAGATACAAACACCAACCTGAAGAGAAAGAGAAGGAGAGATAAATACTGGATATGCGATGCGCATTAGATGAGTGTGTTTGTTACTGCAAATGCAAATAATGAACAAATGCTGCGAAAATTAATCTTGAAATTATGAGATCGGTGAACTTTGCTCTCTCATAGCAATAATGCGTAACAACTTCGTTCAAATTCAGGCATGTACTTAACAATACTTAAAGCTAGTTAGTGCCCTAATCTCTTGTATATATTCACTTATTCATTACCCTATACAAATTACGGATATTATTCTTTGTGACAATCTCTAATAGTTCAAACTTCAAACAAAAGAAATGTAGCGTTAAACAAAACAAAAAAGACAACTCCAATATAAATAATATTATATTATGATATATATTATATATAGTATATATATTATTATATATATATATGTATAATATATCATTAACCATAATATGTAAAAACTGTACATCTCTTCAAACTCATATATTCTGTTGTATATCAATTGACTTTATCATACGGATAAAGATACAACCATATTCATACATCATCTTATTATGCAATTAAACAATTAAATGATATTAATTTATCTTATGTAGTATATAATTATAACATGAGATTACTAACAGTTTCACATACGGAAAAATGAGTGTTGTAACCTTTTCAATACGCTAAGCTCTGACTTTGAAATCGTGACTGTCTCAACGAGTACAACTCATATATAAGTAAGTTTTGTATTTGGTCCTTATTAATTAATTAAATATTCACTGCTATTGAATAACAAGGATACCTCAAAAACAAAAATCACAGAAGTATCCATTTATACCAAGTATCTATACAAAATAATATATATTAAAATAAAGGAAACTTCAAAGCTATTATCAAAACCAGAACCATTACGTATCGATATCAAATAAGGTATACTCACTAAAATGGTGTATCATGCAAGCACTCTGTACTTGTATGTACTTCACATAAAGATTGGAAAAGCTATAGCCAATGTAATGCACGGTGTGTAATTACGTAGTATTCGTTTCTGAAAAAGGCTAATGTATAATCGTTGGTATGTAATTTATTTCATATTGAGGACAAATGTATTTTTTGACTTGTGTGAATGCACAAACTTGTGTAAAGCAATATTAAATTGTTAAATATTTATTAAAATATAATATATACATATAAGTGGTAAATAAAAGATATGATAGAAACTTTCCACAACCATATAACGAATCGTTACGTACAAGTTGGGTCTAAACTAGCATGTATGATGTTTCGATAGGCCATCAACGGACCAAACTAACAAAACGTTCGAAACCTTGTAGGGGCACAACACTCTCTTACTAACGTCTGAGAACTTGGCCAGCAGCAGATGGATCCTATGTAGCCACTGGCCCATTGTTTTTGCACATGAGGATGTCGAAGGCTTATGTCGGCAAATTCATGTGATTTTCATATTGCCTGCACAACAAGTACAGACTGACGACCCACCACAAGGAAATAGAATGAATGTAAAAAGGTTCGGACGAAGGTCAGGAATGCGAGCCCTAGATTCAGTCGGGAACTTGACTCACCCCCATAGGAGGATGCAGACCCTCTTGCATATTTTCTGTATCAATGCCGAAGAATCATTAACGAGCAGAGAGCATTTATTAACTATTATACAAATATAATCCAAAGAACCAAGAGCCAGAAAGGGAAATACTGGAGCGGTGTAGTCTCTGACAGCCCCAAAGAAAAAACGGTCACAAAGAACCGCGAGTAGATAAACCGCGAGAAGAAAGAACTGAAGATCAATTGACAACGACGAGAAAGATTGCGAGCAGAATCCTCCGAAAGAAAATTGAACGACGAAAGAAATAAATCGCCTTTAAAGGAAAAGTGAATGAATTTGAGAGAGGAAGTAAAATTGAGGAGCTAAGTGATTTTCACTCTCTCCTCTCCATTTATGTAGGGTTATTTTTTCAAAATTACAATTTTCCCCCCCAAACATTGTTACCACCATTCGTAGTTGGTATTCCAGGGATGGCTCGACCAACTAGAACCGGCCTAGGTCCCTCTCAGGTGGCCAGGACAATGATATTAGCCCAACTGTACTATATTGGCCTTGGTTTCTTCAAGTCAAGCCCCAATCTTCAATAAGGCCTAAATCAATGGGCTAACTACATGTGCAAGCAAAAGCATATAGCTGATAAATCATCGGTTAGAAATACGCTGTTATAAACAAATTACATACCAAAGGCTTTCTCAAAGCTCAGAGCCCAATTAGGCTCAAACGTTAAATTGACGCCACTTGTCGCATCCCGAAGACCACGAATGTCACTATAAATACCCCAAACTTTTCCCAAAGGGACACATTCTTATACATCACCCAAACTACCTTAAATTACTCTAACATACTTCTTTCTGTCTTTGCTTTTTCATTTCTTTTGCTCTTCTCCTCTTTCACACTCTAACTTGGCGTCGGGGGCGATAATCCAGGGATTTACTTGCTCTTGCAGGTGCCAGAGAGCAGCACGTTGATTGGAAGACCAGATTGTGAGATTGGACTTAGATTTGACTATTTTCTTAGCTTGTGATCTCACTCATAGCCATCAAGAGGAAGTCACCCCGACCCTTACAAATAATGTTTGCACTTCTACGGGTTGAAACATTTGGGTTGATTTTAATATAACAAGCTTATATTATTCCTCATATCAAAATATTACAACGATGTGACCAATTATTCCAATTCTTTTCTATTGTTATGTCAAATCGTAATTATGTTGATTATAATTTATGATCGAGTACTTCAATTTTTGAGGGGACATATTCATTGCAGACTTTACTACCATACTTAATTTTCCTGTTTTTCATACGAGAATGCTCATCAATGGATTAAGGGATATTATGGACTTTGATCTAACATCTGTTATTATAATCATTTACACGAGCATCCCATTCATGGGGAACTAACCTCTACATTTCTCAAATTCACAAATGTGGACTCTCATGGATGTAGGTTGCTTCCCATTCCATAAAAAAACAAGGTAAAGTAAAAAGGAACCTTCCCATCTTGTTACGTGAGTCCCATTTCCTTTTCTTTTTTTAATAATTGATTTGGTTTATGCTATTTAAATATATAAATTAAAGTTGGGGTGGGGTATGAAAAAATAGATAAAAGAAAGCAAATGGCGAGCTCGTGAATGGTGAGTATGAAATCTATGATGAGATAGATTCACAAAGTAGTTTGTGAAAAATGATATAGATAATGAGGTGAGGAGAAGAAAAAATAGGGAGCCCATGAATGTGGTCCTAATTGCTTGTTTTGGAGGAATGGTTTCCCGGAGATTCATTTCCCATGTTCATTTTTTGTTGGCAAAATCAAATATAAAGAAAAGTTTTGATGGAAGAACTTTTCATTCATTGAAACCATTTTACTTTCAAAAAAAAGGAAAAACTATTCTTTCTTTTTCAAGTAAGGTTTTCTTAAAGACATGGAAATAATGTATTTAGGAAAACAAATCAAACAACAATGGTAAATCCCCCCCCAACTACTTTCCAAATTTTGTCGAAAATTGTTTTTTCGATATATATCACGTTTTTGCGAGCTTCGTAACCCGGATTGTTTGCCAATAATTTTCTACCACGCCTTAAGGTGTGATACGATTCTTCATGCCAGCTGAGAGAGAATTCCACGCCTGAACGAGTCGGTGAAAAGAACACATGTGGAAGCTGAGCAGTTCAACCCAAGTGCATCCACCCAAACAAACCGGAGTCCCACACCAGAGGTGAGGATTGCGTTAACACAGAGTGAGGTTTTAATACCGCTCTTTCTTCAGGTGGTGCAGCCGACCTTCGATGCGCAGGAGTGCTGATCAGGATTCGAAGAGGAATGGGAGCTGCTCGTCAAATTCTTAGTGCTACCCAAATTGACGGTGGACAATTCTCCTGTCATAGGGAGGTACAGATGCGGGCCGCCCAAACCTTCCAGCTACCATATAACACTTCAACGGCGTCCCTTAGAATCCAATAGTAGTGAGAAATTTTTTGCACGAACCCTTCCGATGATGCTGAACTTAAGGAGTTACCACATCCAATATTATGACTTCATTTTCCTGATTCTGAGAATACTTTTAGAGATCGCACGGCCTCGGTTAGTTTCTGGAAGTATTACGCTCCGGTTTTTAATTTTGGAGTTATGGTTCCTTTACACCCTTATCTTCACTTTTGACTGCTATGATATTTGTATCTGCAGTTGACTCCGCATCATGGCTGAATGTGATGACTTCGCTTGCGCACTTGTGGACTAAGAGAATCAGAAACTCCCATCTCGGTCTGCTCTATTTGCCTCCTTGTCCATAAATAAAGAGTCCGAGCCGAGCGCCCGGTTACTGTTCTTACAACCCAGAACAGTCATACCCTACCTTCTGACTAAACCTAAAGATATAAGATTAGGAAGAGGAGTTTTTCTTTTGCAAGCCGAGTGATTTGACATCGCTACCTTCTCAAAATGGAACAACTACATGCAGAATATGGGGAGGTCTAGACTGACGAGCAGTATGCCGAGGGCACCAGTAAGATAGATTGTTCATCACGGTGCACAAGCACTTGATCCCTGCAAAGAGGAGTGGGTGCCGGCAAACTGTATTGCCCTTAGGATTGGTTGTATTCGATCCTGCTCTCTTTTGGCCTCTGTGAGAGTCAAGGTTCAGGTAGAATTACTATTTTCAATGCATGTTCCTTGTTTAAACTCTTTTGTTGTTGCTGAACATATCAAACGTTTCTGGCGAGGCAGCATAGACAAATAAAGGCAGGAGAAATGAAGCCAGAATGAATTTCCTGGATCTCCTTAGGAAGAAAAGATTTAGAAAACCCATCCAGGTAAACTTCTTCCTTCTTTTCATGTATTTATTTTGTGTAGTCGTCTCTGGTCAACATTTCTGAAAATAATCTAGCCGAGCCGGGTAAAAAACCCTTCTCTAACCCAACATGGTGACTTAGAAAGTAAAATTCTCAAGACCTATGTGCAAGCAATTGAGGTGTTTTATTCTCGACTCCGGAAAACATTCTGAGGAGATTTGCTTAGCGAGCCGAGAGGTAAAAGACCCTTTTCTGAACACAAACATGTGACTTAGAAATGAAAATTTCTAAGTACCTATGTGAAACAATTGGGGTTTGATCGTCGGACTCGGGCAACGTTCGGATGAGAATAGCTTAACGAGCCGAGGGTAATATAAACCCATGACTGTGTCTGACCAACTGCTTCTAGAAAATGAAAATTTTCTAAGTACCTATGTTTGGTCAAGCAGATTGAGGGTTTATGATGCGCTCTGCGCAACAATTTACTGAAGTAATCTTAGCCGAGACCGATGTAAAGAAACCCTTTTCCAAGATGTTGAATAAATTCTATTTCATAACTTGTGCTTGCTAGGTGCAGACTCAACGAATCCTTATGGAGCCCGTCCAAAGACGGGGATGCTAGAAGAAGAGAACTCCGCTAAGAGAAGGCCACTCCTATTGTTGAGGACTGGTTTGATGTAAACTAAAGTTTAAAGCACTTTGCGTCGACTCACAAGCAAACGTGAGGCGAGCAGCATTTCCACCAAAAATTGACCTGAGAAGGAGACGTGCTTGTTCCTTCCTCGGCCAAGACCATTCTGGAGGATCACTCAAAACTAAGCTCCCCCAAAAACTCCAAAGATGGCTCACTCACCAACCATTCTCCAACAATCTCCGCTCTGCACTCCACATGAGCCACACCAATACAAAGTTCCAACATACAAAGACGGAAAGTAATGACCTGCCACAAGCAAAAAAGAACGATCTAAGACTCAAAAAAGTCTCTATCCATAAAGCGACAGGAGGCGGGTCCACTGATGACTGTATTGCATATAGCAAGACACTTCTCCAGTAATCACCAGCTTCCTGAAAAACCTGTAACACCATGAAATGACTTCTCCAAATGAGTAATCCGTGATGAAACTACCGCGTTCTCGCGTTTAGTTTCGAATATTAGAAAGATGCCTTTGAATTATAAACGTTGGAAATATCGAGATCAATAGTCAGAAATATATTGAAGCACAAGGTTCAAGCAAATGAAGGCAATAAATAGTTATCTTCTGGTTTTTTCAAAAGGTTTTCAAAAGGGTTTTCGAAGGACTATTCTCGATGCTTTTGATGTCATCATGACCGCGTTCACATTTTTGAATCCGCCAGTATTTTTAAATTATTTTCTGATTTTTCTATGTTTTGCTATGGAATTTTGCAATGTCTTAAATAGCAGAATACGCAGAAAAAATACCTTGAATATTAGTAAAAAACTCCGGAGATACTCTGGAACCTTCATAGAAAGTCTAACGATATCTACAACTCCCTCCCCTGCTATGAGGAGACTAAGGGACGTCTAGTAGTGCGTCGAATCAAAGGATATCACCGATAAAATCGGAGGAATCAAATATTTCAGAAGTTTTTGAGGAAAAATCACCAAACACTGCGAATATGAAAGATGCTATATACGGTCAACAGATGGCGAATACGACTCAACAGGAGCGTATACGAACTAACAAGGACGTCATACGCTCGTTCATACGTACAAAACTTTAGCCAAGAATCCATGAGAAGGCAGCGAATATAGTCGATGCTTAAGTGACGTATATACAGCAGCAGCGATATATACGCTATTGACAGTTATATACGCAGAGTATTCAAGCTCCGTTTCTCTGGCATACATACTCTGCTGCATATATCCGAGACCCATCGACTCTGAAACACGACTTCAGAATGGCACTCGCAATACCTCTCTCTCTAAAACATCAAAAAACATATACATTCGTTTAAGTTCAAGCATG
Source organism: Bassia scoparia (assembly GCA_008642245.1). Taxonomy (NCBI): domain Eukaryota; kingdom Viridiplantae; phylum Streptophyta; class Magnoliopsida; order Caryophyllales; family Amaranthaceae; genus Bassia; species Bassia scoparia. The sequence continues at coordinate 21,883 of SNQN01007808.1, read as the reverse complement.
ATCTCTTTCGAAATCAACATCAAAAATAAAAGGTAGTGAAATTCATGAATTGCTCACATAATCTCCTTTCACTTTTTTAATATTGATAACTTTTTATGAGTTTTATAAATAATAAGCATTTAGAAGCTCACTTTTATTATGATAGTATATAAAGGGTTATTCTTAGTTTGTCTTTGTTTATCGAATGTTTCGTTTTTCACTTCTTTCATTTCGTTTAATTTATTATTCCCATTGCTAAATTACAATAATTCATTATTTTGTATAAGCAATTCCGAGGCGGAAAAAAACCATTGCGCTTCGTTTCAGTTGCTATCAAGGACATACAAATCGTTTCTTTGTTTGAAATGTAGCATCAAGGGCAGATTTCCGTTTGTTAGCATTTTCAAACTAACTTTTGTCTTCTTTGAATTTAGGGTAGAGTAGTTTGCATAATTGAAGTTTGTACTTCATATTATTGCATTCTGTCATTATATGATCATCTGTACTATATGTTTTGCAACACCAAGACGTAAGAATTATGTGATCACTTTAATCAGATTAACTATGGACACCTGTTTTATGCACATCGTTTAATATTGAATATATCGCAGTTGGCTACAATTTCTCTTAGGTAGTCCCTTTGCAATATTAGTTAACCACACTTATATTAATTCTAGGGTTAGAACGCTCATAGGTGCTAAAAATGTATAGTTGTGGCCTATCAATAAATCGTGTTAATGAATAACATGAACGATAGAGGACCCGCGTACGATCGGGCGAATTGGTTACAGATCTTGTTCTTACATGTCCCCGAACGACCGACTGGTTTACTTGATTGGAGTGGGTGCATTGATTTCGGCGACACAGCTTTGGCGCTCGTGAATAACCTTATAGGCACGGTGGCGGATCCTCATTCGAAACATACCCAACGCACTACAGTGGGAATTTCGTGGCTCAGCCTCACGCACAAAGCACCTCGATGTAGTACCACGTCGCGTCGCCGCTAATACTGCTGAGGGCGCGCACTGTCCGTACACAACCTTAGCCGAGCAGCTCTCTTTTGTATGGGAAGAAGAGTATGAACCGAGGGTCCCCTCCGGATTTGATTCCGAGCTCGAGTTGCGCTCGTCTAGCTGAGACGAGAATGACAATCAAGACACAAAATATACGTCGACTCCATCACACCTTCACTTGATGAGCCAAGATCCGCCTTCAATCTTCTTTCTCCACAGTCGACGAGGGGATCTATCACCAGCCTTCGGTGAAGAACTGCAAAAAGGTTTCCAGACGCTGATAGCTGCTCGTCCATGGCAAAGAAATCTTGAAAAAAAGCGGGAGGACTTAAACAAAGGTATGAGAGAGCACATTTCCAAGGGTCGGTAGGGTTTACCGTTAGTAGTAACGAACATTCGAAATTCAGACGACATGCCTCCTATCTTCGTCCCGTCTCGGTAATTGCTTCTGTTTCAGTGAACATCCTTGGAACACTCTACGCCGAAGATCTGGAGCAATCCATGGCTTCATCAAATTCGGATCTGACAGTGAGTTTAATTTCGCGCCAAGAGAGTAAACAAAGATGGCGAGAAGATGCTGAAGGCTTGTCCATCCCTTCTCCCCCAACTTACAGGGGTGCACAAGGCTCATAGGCCTCTCAACGGACGCTTATGGATGGTAAGATTTTTTTTTACTTTCTTGATGTTAACACTTAGATTGAAGAAGTTTCTAACTGTTTTTCTGTTACTAGATGGTAAGAGTGGACGGATTTCGAGAAAAGACATCCGCAAGAAATCGTAAGAAGAGCAACATAACCGCAACTTCTTATTGTTCCGGTGACTTCTATACGTCCCAAAAGCCTTGGTTCGTTATGAAAATCATACTGAGAGCTCTGTGCTGAGAACGGATGTTAGTTCTTCAGAGTCACTGGCTGAGGTGATGAGAGGCTTTTGCTTGCGTATCTGCCTGTCGGCTTCAATTTAAGGATGAACAGCCTTACTTACCCCATAGCTATGCTTTGGTCGGCAGAGAAGAGAATGCTTCATAAATATATCTGCTTGTTTCCTTTAGTTTGAGAAAGATATCACGTAGTCTATCCCAGTACCGAAGCTAATGGCCAGGTTGATTACTGGAAAGAAAGGTATGGCTGTTGAGATGGCACAGCCTGATGGTTGAAGAGCAGCGTCTTGTATGTTATGCGAGTCTGTTCGACGATGGCTCGTAGTCTATCAATTTCTGCATTCTTTACTTCGTCGATAGTTGTGTCATATAATTCTTTGGTGGATGGACAATGCAAAAGTACACAAATTGATGAGGCGGTAACATTAGTTGAAGATATGGAGGATAATGGTGCCAAGCCTAATGTTATCACCTATAATATCCGAATGGACTGTTTCTATGAAGTTGGGCAAGTTGAAGATGCCATATAATTCTTCTCTGATCTTGTCTTGAATGGTTTGCTGCCTAATGTCAGAAGTTATAACTGTAGTGATCTTATGGTTAGCAACCGATGCAAAYACTTTCTCGTCGTATGTTGTCCTCTTGTCTTCTKATGATAACTTAARYTGCTCGTCTAAGTTCTTGCTTCGAAAGTTTATCARTTGAACTTTATCGTACTGGAACTTTGCAATTATTTGAGATGTTGTATAGTAGATAAGCATCAACTGTTCTTCAGGTATCKTACTTTTATTTCTATCAATTATTGAAGCGATTAAAACTACTTCCTGGATTTATTGACAGGAATTTATTAGCTGATCTATCTTTTGGTAGCATATGATAGCTATTGCATTTTAAACCTCTATTTCACTTGGATCACTGGATACATTACAAATCAACCTTTCAAGTTTTAACCATGTATATGTTACTCTGATCCTGCTCAGGTTGTAGTCTTTTTATAACTTATTCGATGTGTTAAACTCTTGTATTTTATACKGTGGTGATAACATGGGAGTTTTTGTCGTCTAGTCTTTATTTTTGAAGAGGTTTTCCTTTCAACAGTGTGTAATTTTGATTATGGCATGAGGGGCATTGGCTTGCTTTTTCCTGTACTTTCTTACTTGTCTCTTACTCTCATGTCCTTAATACGTACTTTATATGAATTGTGGCATCCTGCTTCTGAGCTGTACTTCTATTCCCTTGATTTATTTTTCACCTTAATAAGCTGGAAAATTTTCCTTGTTATCTTCTCGGCTTTTCTGTAAGAAGTCTCTAACCCATGAGACTGATAATATTCGTTTTTCTGCTAGATGTTGGATTATACAACTAACACAAATAGACTTGATCATTCTGTTGTGACAAAATGGTTTCCGGAAAATGTGTTTCCGTCATTGAATAGTTGGTCTGACACTTGTTTTGTATGTCTTCAGATTTTAAAGGACTCAACTGGGATGGTGCAGGAATGGAAACCTGGAGCAGAAACTGGGATTTTATGTAGCAAGTTGGTAGGGTTTTGATAATGGAGCAGAGCATCCATGTTGTTGACCCATCCAGCAACTGTATTCATCATAATGGACAACTTTCTATTTGTAGTTTTGAGGCCCTGCTAAGACGAGAAAATGTTTGCTCGTTATTATGACACCAGCCTAGCGCCTTAGCTATGTAAATTGGACATGCTGTCAACTACAGCCGAGCTGGTTTAATACTTAAGAAGAGCGAAAACTAGGACAAGCTTTAACGCAGTTGCCTTTAAGATTAAGATGAACACTCTTGTCTTGCATTTTCTTAGTGCTAATCGTTGTTGTGACTTTATAAAGTTACAAGTGTTAGGTTATCTCATGAAATTGCTGTAATGCTGTTTACAATTGTTTCCCTCTGAAGTGTCTGAGTTGTATGTCGTTCTATATTATACTCAAATGTTCAAGTTGTTCAGCAAATTTAACCCTGTTCTATGTCTAGCTTTAAGCTACTTTGTTGTCGCTAGTCCTTAATTGACCGCAGTGCAGAACTGTGGATTGAAAATTGACATTGTTGATAGCCGAAGCTTGTTGAATTGCTTGATCACGGGCCTCACGGCTTGTCCTTGCCATATATAATGACATACTGGTTGCACTATGATTCGAACATCACCCATTGTCCCATTGACATGGGTTAAAGTGTTAAGCTATGGACGATTTTCCTTTGAAGGTTGTGTTATCAAATATTTCTCACAAGTCCAAGTTCTTATTTGTGTTGGATATTAAAAAAGTTTATTAATCATATTTTTAAGGAATAAGGGCATACTAATAATACGAAGTATGAAGAAGTATACATTAGTGCTGATGAAGCGATGAGTATTACATAAATATATATTAATTTTTAAAATTTTAACTACTGCTTAATTAAATATGTAATTAAAATAAAAGGTTTATAGACGTACATGTAAAAGTGGAATAGATAAAACGGTAGCACAATTAGGAACCAAGAGAGTATAATACGATAGAATTACTTGTGCTAAAATATATTACATATTACTTTATTTATTTATTTATTTTTTTTGCTAAGAGAGTCCTTTAACCACTCGAGCTATTTCTCGCTCAAATGCATAATACACAAAGAATCAAAATACCAAAAAAAATAATAAAAATAAATAAATCGAAATACGGAGTAGAAATTTTCCTTGTTTAATTTCTTTTGGGTGAGAGGTGACTACGGCAGAATTTAACTGCAATCAACGACATCAGAAATCATATCGAAGAAGAAAGCAATCCTGAATGACGGTTCAATTTTGATTGCTGAATAACCTATTTTAAGCAGATTATCTTCGTTTTTGGATTATACTTTTAACCAGAAACAAGAGTGAGATCAATTGAAAGCATAAAAATCGCAGCTTTTATTTGAGCAAACAATACGGTAAGTGCTGGTTAATTATTTTTATTTCCCAGTTTTTATTTCTTGATTTCGTTTAATTGAATTTCTGGTTTTGGTGCCTTATTGTTTAAGTGCTGATTAACTGTATCTTTATTTTTGGTTTTGATTGTTTAATTGGAAAATTTAGGTTTTATTGTCTTGTTTTTCTTGATTAGAGAAGAACTATCATATATTGTGGAKGTCATACCATTGGATGCTGTGTTGGTGGGCGTAAAGTTCCAATCTTTTAGTCCCTTAATGCAACACACCTTGTGATAAATTACATGTTATGTGCTAGGGTTTGAATACATTGGTCCAAATTTAGAGTTCAATAGTACTCGTTATTATTGGTAAATGCTACAGTAATTGATGTGATACATGAAGAATGTGATGACTGATGAGCAACAACTTCAGGGACTACATATTAATTTGATGGATTAATGGTGTAGTTGAAGACTCTAACATGTTTGTCAGTTTGTGTATAAGATTGTGGATTGCATGAGGGGCGATTCAGTGAACAATGGATATTTATCATTATTAAAAGAAAATGGTAAAATGGAATTATTGATATGTGGCGTCCGGGTGATCATAAAGTTGTCTGAAATCTAAAATTGATTTCCACTTTCATATTGTCTTCATTTTTTGTACCAGGATATCATGGATTTATCATTCATGGCCTATGTATCTAGTTAATAGTTTTCCTACAATGAATTGCTTGATGGCCGTTCTTAAATTGAATTTTTTTTCAAATTGGAAGGGAAAAGTTTCTAAAGTCCAGCTTTAAACTCATTTGTTATGTTATGTGTGTTGTGTCGACAATGTGATTATATATACAATATTGTTAGTCTAGAATACTGACTGAAAACACAGCTCGAAGTTGGCCTTTTCCCACTGGTTCAACTTTCTCCTACACAGATCTGTCTCGTAACCTCTTAAATTCGTGCTAAGTCCAATTTGGCCTCCAAATAATCACTAAATAGCCTACTCATTTCTTTATACATATATGATTATGTATTTTTCTAACTATCCACTGGATAATTTTCACTATCGTGCTACAAAGAATTCAATACTAATCATGGTTCTACTGGTCTAAAAATGTATTGTAGAGGATTTAGCGCCTTTTTGAATTCTTGATGTGACTTATATTTGCTCGTAGGAATTGTATTATTTTGGTATTTTCATGTTTATTGTTGGGTGTTTTTTTTTTTTTTTTTAATTATTATTTCCAGTGGAGTGTCTACATTTTTTTCCCCCAACTGATTAACCTCACTCAATGAACAACTTTTTTGAGGCCAGATTATTAAGCGCACTCTACCTCAGAGGTTTCAGAGATGTCTCATCATTTGTTGCGACAAAATGACTTACGTGGTTCTTCTATAGATCCCTTGGTTAGAGATGTAAGCAGCTAAGCACTTGTAATGAATATCAATTCTTAATTTCTTGATGGTTGTCAGGTTCTGACATGCACATTTGTCTTTTCATTTCATTGCAGGTGCTGCCCATGCATTCAAGGTCCTATGGTTTGGATGATATTCCAGGTTATGTTCCACGAAGTGAACCTATAATCGGTGGGTTGACAGCAGGAATAAGGCGAGATGCTCCATTAGGAATCAGTCCTGTGCCTCCTGCCAATCCAGATATGATGTATGAGAGACCTAGCTCTCAACGAAGGGTTGATGGCCTTTCTTTGCATGAAAGGGAATCCAACATTCTTTTTGTTGATGGGCTTCCTACTGACTGCACCAGAAGGGAAGTTGGTCGTATCCTTTTGTTGCCAAAAGTTATTTACTATTAGTGTTTTTTTTTTCTTGACGTTATTATACTCCGCAGTTATTATCAATTTGAGAGCCTCTCAATGAAGGGTTTTTGTATGTACCCTGTGTTGGACTGGACTTGACAGCAAGTGTCAACAGCAGATTTGGTACTGGGGACATGTATTTTCTGCAATTCATTGCTTAGAATGCGAATATTGGTGGTTAGTTTTTTTTTTTTTTTTTTTAAAAAAAAAAAATAATAATAAACTAATTTTTGACTACATGAGTACATTTATTTGAGCCAAATGAAAATAAATGAGAAACTTAGGCTATTGATTTAACATCACACATAGCAACAAGTAGTGGCTTAGCCGCTTAGTGTTGCAAATCTTGCACGTATTGCTCTGTATAGAGTTACAATGGTAATGGAGTATAAAGGATTCACAGACTTCATGCCTGTGCAATTTTTAGCATCAATATTATTGAAAGCTCTCTTATGTGCTTCATTATGTAGTTACAAGGGAGATAGCATCTTGTTCAACTGTTTGAAGTTTGAACAAAGCCATCTCGGCGGGGGGGTTGAAAGACAAAATRGTCTTATTTATGATGCTAATCGAATTTGTTTTGAGGGTGTCTGTGTTAAGGACCAAGGAGAGACAAATTTTTTCCAATTTAATGTTGGGTGGTGTCCTGACTTTTTGTGACTCCTTTTATTTATTGGAGAATCRGGTAAAATGGCCAGTCTCTGCTTTCATAAGACATCATATGAACATTGAGAAAAGATTTGTTGGGTCTCTGTAAAGCACTCTGTCTCCACTAGTTAGTTTTTCCAGTATTGCTCTTCTGTGAAATGTGAATGGCCTTCAACCTTATTAAAGGCCCTTTGGAGAGTGAATATTGATCTGGATGAGCTTTTTTCCCCTCTCATAGTAACAAAAAAATAATTAAAAAAATTTCATATGTAAATATCATAATTTTGAATCAATTATCTTCCATGTTACTAATAAGTGATCTATTTCTTAAGTCATAAGGTCCTGAAAAATACCTACAAAAAGACTACAATAACAGAAATCCCAAAGTAAGATTGTTTTAAAGGTTTCGAAATTGGATTGTTTCTCTGGGCTTTATTATTGATTTGCACTTGCCTTCCCTTGACTTGAGAATGCAGATATTTTTCGTCCTTTCATAGGTTTCAAAGATATTAGAGTCATTCACAAAGAGCCCAGACGGGTATGATTTTGCTCTTTACTTGTGTTCATTTGAAATGACTAACTTATTTGTCCTTTATTTTACGTTATATAGTTATTGAAGTATTAACTCATACCTAACTTATTTTAACTATAGTGGTGGAAAAACAAGGCCTGGTGGTAAAAAGTAATAAACAAAAGTGGAGATGTGCAGCTGTTAATTAATTAAATTTAATTTTTGAAATGGGGGCTTGGGAGTTAAACGGCAAAAGTGTGAGTTTCCTTGCCTTGTAAAGGAAAAAGTGTGGATAGGAAATATTGCATGATAAAAACATCTGATGTACCAGATTTGAAACTCTTCTGTATGTGGTTATAATTGTTGTGCTGAAAGTAATTTCATCTTTTGAGATTATCTAAAAATATGGTGTTTGCTGACTTTCAGAGTGGAGACAAAGCGATGGTTCTGTGTTTTGTTGAATTTAATGATTCAAAATGTGCACTAACAGCTATGGAAGCGCTGCAAGGTTAGTTCTAACATTTTGCTTATCTGCTGATCGTTTGATTCATCCTAAGATATGCTACATACATTCTCTTAAAGCGCGCCTTTTAAGCAATAACATTGCTCAGGATGGTTACAGAGTGAAAAATATCGTGTACCCAGCTCCACTCATTTGACTTATAAGTGTGCCATAGGCATGAAGTGCAGTAAGGATCTAGCCTCATGAACAACTCTAGAGTCAATAAACATCATATCTGGGAAGTATGTGCCTCAGCATGTCGAATCTTTGGTGTCACTTTTTATAACTTTTAGCTGATAAGTTGTAAGGAAGGATAGATGGGAAACAATTGAATTAAAAGAAATTTGCAAAATTGTGATTATCTGCTTTGTATAGTTGGAAGAAATGATATGGAGAACAAGGTTCTCAATAATTGTAGGGGATGGCGTAGGAAAATATATGTGGATGACCTCATAGATTGATCAATTTTGGTTCATGTAGCCGACCCCAATTATGGGACTAAGGCTTTTGATTGTCTTCTTTATTTTCTTTCAACATCATCATCCTTCTCTTTTTTGTCTGTGTGTTAAAGGACAATCCCCGGATGGAATTGTAATGGATGGGCAATAATGTTAGTTCATATGTAGTCGAAGTGATAACTTGACRTTAATGCATGTCATTCTCAAGATTTCACTGATTTATTCTGTTATTTCATAGTCTCTTTTGCCATTTGTGCAGGCTACAAGTTTGATGATAGGAAGCCTGATTCCTCCATTCTAAGGATCCACTTTGCACATTTTCCCTTTCGGCTACCCTCTGGAACATGAAGGCCAACAATTTAGGAGTCAGGACATAGTGAACATGCTACTAGGTCGAGATCAACATACTTTCATTCTGCTGAAAAATGTCCAGCCTTTAAAATTTGAAGTATATAGCAGCTGTTATTTGTAGAGGTTAGCACTTAGCAGCCTGAATGTTTGCTCTGCTTTTTTTTTTTTTTTTGGTAATGTTTGATAAAATCAAAATCAAGTTTTTATTACATTAATTTGTGTGAGATTTTGTCATAAATTCACTTTTTTTTTAAAAAAAAAAAACAGTTTAGGTAGTATAACAATGTCTTATACGAAAGAGTGTATTAATGTAGCAAATTAATGAAAGAGTGTTTGTCAGAAACTCAGAATTCAAGTTTGCAGTTTCCACCCTACTTAAAGGATTGTTGACCTTCATCAAGATGAGGGGACTATCGTCACTGTTTCTGGGATTTTCTGGCTGCGATGATCGACTACTACTTCTAACCCGTGGTACCAGAAATGTAGGATTATGTCGTTCATCATTAGTACGAGCTGAATATTTACTTGTATTGGCATAGACAGTGTTGCAGCTTCATGGCAAACACAGTAACGACGAACGATCGTTGCCTGACATACAAGCAGAACCGAATCCGATACAGTGTCCAATTAAGACTTACCATCATGTTGACAAAAATCTTAGAGTTAGCCTCTATTTGTCAAGACATTATGAATAAACCCATCGCACTTAAGCTTCACAATGTTTGTTAAGAACATAAGGCATATGATAATCGATCCCAAGATCTCCTGAGCTAGGAATTAACCACTTCACTATTTTCACTCGTATTTGTTGACCCGAACCATGTCATTAAGAATCCCACTTATCAATAATAATACATTGAAACCCATTGCTGCTACCAAAGGCATGACCATTGACAACAGCATTCACAAGTGTAACGCTCTTATTGATGAGCCAAATCCGAAAGATTAAAAAATAAAAAAATACAAGTTGAACGCAAGATTATGGCATCAACATCTATAGTGAAGTCAAAATCAATATCCAACAAAGTCAAATTTGGTGCAAAAGCATATCGCATGTTTTCATCAGAACCCAAGAAACACCCTCGGTTCGTTTAATCTTATTATTCTAGCATCATTAATTAATTAATTTTAATGTATATTCCCCTAACGTCGTTGTTACGTTAGAATATTAGTATTAAGGAGGAAACTACTTTTTGACTTGAAAATCTTGTCATATATACAAAATAAACATATTCATAGATCTTGTTAGGTTAGCTTTTAATTAAAGATTTGGTATTTTTATAAAGTGTGATGAAAAATATTAAGATTAGACCAATTTATTAAAACTGTTACAAAATAAATGTAAACCATAACAACATTATTTATTGAACGAGAGTTTAATATTGCTCTTTTTCTGTATTTCATCCACTAGTCATAACATTCAATCACACTCTCAATTTAACCCGCCTTTTTATTGATCAAATAGTTCATCCATTTTATTAAATAGTTGTTCTACGATTCAAGAATAATTCGACTTTATTATTATTACACTAATTATTAATTAATTCTTTTTATCCAATAAACACAAAGATTATTAATATATTCGTTTTATCAAGATGATAATCGTATTCACAACCATTGAATACGACGACTAATATAGAAAAATTTCTTTTAAAGGTTAGTAAATTTTGATTTGCAAGTAGTTAGTCCACTCATTTAATTGTATGGAACTATCAATTTCTTACTAATCAGCAATATGTAAAAGCAAACTCTGTTATGAATTAAGAATATGATTCAATCAAGTAAAGAATGGAGTAAAAAAATAGAGTCACTTTAAAATTTTACAATCAATTTCTTGCTTTGTAGTAGTCTAATACTCTAATGTATAAGCCATAAGTATTAAATACCCTATTTGCTATGTAGAATACAAACATTTGGCCTGCGTTCCAAAAATCAGCATATCTTGTGAAAGAATGAGAATATGGAGGTTCTTTTTACAGCAGAAAAGAAGGAAAAAAAACCTATAATATGAACACTTTTTTCATCATAGAAAGCCGGTGCCTCCAAGGCCATGATGCAACAAATTATGAGCGATTGAATCTCTAGCTTTCATCGAGCTCATAGACTGCAACGGAATTTCAGGGACCATTTCGTCATCAAAGAGATCGAAATTCAGCTCGGGATCCATCTCCTCGCCTTTCATTTCACATATGTTATGCAACACACAACATGCTCCCAGAACCACGGGTAATTCCTGCAGCTTCACCTCAGTTCGCTTCTGCAAGCAACACCATCTTCCTTTCAATCTTGCAAACGCATTCTTGGCAACTGTCTGAATCTCGCCAATCTTCTCGTTAAAAGCATGCTGTGTCCAAGTAAGGTTCTGCTGATTATAAGGCACAAGGATCCAATCCATTAAWGGGTAACCAGAACCCCCAACGATCCAAACACCCTTCAGAAGTCCTTGATTACCCCTCTGATGCAATGCAGATTTCTCCAGCACTTTATCATCGGGCATCGAACCAGGCCATCCTATGCACACATCATTGAAAACACCTCTAGGATCAACCACACCCTGAACTGTAATTGAGTAAGAAGTCTTCTGATTTCGTTCAGTGTGCCGCTTATTGAAATAAGCAGCCACACTTATCTTAGGTGCAATGATTGGTATATGTGTTGTATACATAGAACCCACCACATTAGGTATACCGGAAATGGATTCATACTCCTCCTTGATTCGCCTCAATGAATCCTCGTCGGGCCATTGCAGATACTTGGGCATTAAAACAGACCTAATTGCAGCACAAACATCAAGCACAATCTTATGGCAAGTTGAAATACCCAATCCGAATCTCTTAGACACTAGCCTAAGTGGCTCGCCAGTTGCCAATCTATAAATGCATACAGCCACTCGTTGTTTAACTGGAATTGCAGCCCTCAACATTGTATCCTCCTTAGCCACAGCTGCATTCAACTCATCACAAATCAACTCAAATGTTGCTTTCCTCATTCTAAACCATTTCTTAAACTCCTTTTCCGGGTAATCAGGGCTATTACAGTCATCCCACCAAGCCTTAGACCTATCTTTCACCCATAATCTGCGCTGATGGCTCACTGATGAACCACCAGGTTGCTTACTAGCAGCATCAAGGCTGGTGCCTTTTTCAATAATTTCACTAGCRGCGACAACAGCAGTAGAGTTAGCAGCTGCCCTTGATCTCTTTCTCCTTAACCTATCAGTTTCATCCAAATCYTCATAATGATTTTGCACAGTTGAGTAGTAATCCAACATAGCTTGTGTTTTCGCCTTAYGGTTCGCTTCAAAATCGGATTTTTCTTGGTGGGCAAGTTCATCCCACTCTTCTTTAGCATGTTTCTCTTGGTCTTCTAGTAGCAATAAAGATGTCATCATCATCTCTTTCAAACCCTTCTTGTCATTGGTTTCCTTCTTTTCTTCACTATTATCACTCCCATCTACCCCATTACCACCATTTCTCCTCCTCTTTCTTCCACCATTGGTGTGATTATTACYTCCGTCACTCATTTTTGCAAAGCTCGATTTCGATTTAAACCAATCTGGCAACAAAGAAACAGAATGAAATTCAGATTGGATAATTTAGGACTGTTGTACTTAAATCAATCAACTCAATTTATTTATTACTGTAATAAATTATAAATTAACAAATTAGAGAAAAAATCAATAATATACAGGCATACAGCAACACCCCATTTCTATTAAGCAAAAACTACATATGTTAGTCCAATTCACAAAATCTTCCAATACAAAAGTGAAAAAGGCTAAAGAATAATAAGATAAAAGGCATTCATTATATTTTGCATATAATGATATTAAGCTTAAGGGGTCCCATATAATCCTTTGAACTGATTAATTTTCTTTCACCACAATTTCCATTAATAACATCAGCAATTATTTAAAAATAAATAAAAATTCCATCTTTTTCATTACCCTCTAAAATTAAGGGATAAAGTTTGCATCTTTCTCCATTACTAACAAGATATTCAATCCAAAAAACACCAAATATAATTGCATAAAAAWATAAAAACAAAAAACAAAATTGCTTAATAAAAACAATCAAACCCACTAAACTAAAAGAAAAGGGAATTTAGGAATTATGAAAGTAGAAGTCTTACCCAGAAAAAAGCATCTGAAGCCTCAAACCAGAGCAAAGATACTGAGARCAATGAGCAATATTAGCAAAATCAAAAACACCCAATATCAAATTTTCAAGTAAGAAAACAAATTAAAATAGCTAAACAAAAAGGTAAAGTATAATGATTTGAAATGAAATGGACAAAAAAGGAAGTAAAAATGATGAGAGAGAAGAGGAGAGAAGAAGACAGGAAAAAAGGAAAGGGCTTTATATGAAGGAAGAAATAGGAGAGAGAAAGGGAAGGTGTAGGTGTGAACACAGAAGAGGATATATGTACCGAAAGAGTTGAAAAAAAAAAGAGAGAGTAAATGTGGTGTGCAAACGTGTAATGTAAGAAAGATTGGGGATTTGTTGTTGTTGTCGTTTTTTTTATCAAAGGAGAGAGAAGGAAAAAGGTGTGAACAGCAAGCAGCAAAGGAGGTGATCGGGTGATGTGACGTTGAATTTTGAGTTGTGTTAGTGTGGTGTGAAATGGTGGACGGTGATTATTGTTAATCAAAATAATAATGGTTCGTTTTCTATTACTAGCTACTCCAATCTTTTTAGACGTTCCATATCATATTTGGAACAGTGTTTTAAGAGTTGATGATTGATAAAATGTTGAGTAAATTGGGTCAAAAGTTTGAATAAGGTTAGGTAAAGAGTAAAGTGTGAATGAAATTTTATTGGGAAATAGTAAGTTTTGGGCGAATATTTGGGGTAAAATATGACAGTTGACTCTAGAAATACTAATTTCATATATTGTTTTGAGTAAAAAAGTGGATAAAATAAAAAAGTTAATTTTAGATTGGTTTTGCAAACATCTATTTGAAAGGGCAAAAAGGAAAACTGAAACAGTCTAAAAAAAAAACGAAGAGCAGTACATTTTTTGATTTTTAAGCTGATTTTTCAAAGAGAAAAAAAGAGATTTTTTAAAAAATAAGGGATTTGTTAGAGTATATACTTCATATTATAATTTTAGATCTCAATCATGATACTCTAACTAGGGGTCGTTAACGAGCGAATCGGCCGAAGCTTTGGGATATTTAAATTAGGCTCGTGACGGAAATATCCTCCGAGATCGAGCCGAGCCTCAAGCTTTTCCGAGCTTGAAAAAGTCAATGTTCAAAATACATATGAAACTATATCGGCATTCGAAACTATAGTAGTATAAGTATGGCGCGGAGATTGACTTCTAAGAACATATAACTGGTTTAATTTATGAATTTCCTATTTTCTGTTAAACTTAAAAATATACTACTATTTAAATTATTAAGCTATATAAAAAGATAAATAGATATTTTGAATCTGTCGCGAGCTTTCGAGTCGATTCTAGTGAGGCTCGCTCGAGCAGTTCGCTCGTCTCATTAAACACTCCATAACTCTAACAATGCTAGATGTATAATATATATTACTTCATGTCTCAATCCATCAACTATTGTGACGAAAGGGATAAAAATATTTATTCAGAAACATATATACATTGTTGCGAGTAATGTGAAACATTCAAACATGTAAGAACGGAGACATTATCAAACGGACCAAGTAGTCTAATAGTGTTAGTTTATAGGTTGTGAGTATAATTTAATTGTTGTTGGTGTGGTGAGTGTATCAAGGAATTTGGAAATAAACAATGCCAGTTTTCTGGATTTAAAACTCGGTCAAAGGCTTTGTCTTTACACTCAACGCTCGGTTTCATTGGACGAATTTGAAATGAAATCAATGAATTTGAACTGAATGAATTTGAATTGAATTGAATGAATTGAAATATTTTTAGTTAGCGATTAGTATTTTTAACTATTGATTAATGAATCATATTATTGTCGAATTAATATTTAAGCTATTGATTATGATATATCTTGGAATTAAATTATTTTAATAGCACTCCATAATAACTTAGGGATTTATATTAATCTTGAGATTAGTATTTAACTTAGAATTAACTATTAACTTATTGTTAACATGATATATGTTGATTAATATTTAACTTCTGAATTATGTCTTGAGGTTAATATTTACCATTTAACTTAGGATTAATATTAATTTTGAAATTAATATTAGTAACTATTGATGATTATATTTTGGGGCTAAATATATAAACCATTTATCACTCTAAGATTAATATTAAACACTTGGACTTAATATTTAACTTATTGATTACGTTATTAGGACTAATATTTAAACCATTTAACTTAATGATTATAAACTGATCTTAGATAGACTATTTAACTTAGGATTAACAATTAACTTTGTCTGGGCTCGCGCTTTTAAGGGAGAGTTTAATAAGGTAAATGATAATTTCAACGCACAAATAGGCATGATTAGATGATACATTATAGTCATAAACTTTTGTTATCTAATTTGCTCGTTTTACACACTGAAATCTCTTTCAATTAAAATGTGTGCCAAAACAAAAGTTGCAAATAAAAAAAGAAAATGTAGAAGTATTTTTATTATCCATTTCATATATTAATACGAATATCATGATATAATTTCAGCAAAAATATTTAAGTTTAAGCTAAAATAAAGAACGGAAACAACTAAATTAATCGCATAAAAATAATTTAAGGAACCCAGATGATGGGCGCAAAAATTTCAGTTTTTTATACATGGAAAGGAAGATTAAATTTAAAGCTACCTTATTCTTTTGATACCACTACATTATCACGTGAGAGAGGTTGTATGTAGTAAAGTATGGGGGAGAGTTGTACAATATATCGGCCGTTGGCCTCCCAACGCCCAAAGCAAAGCATCGAAAATGACCAGCAAAATACAACACCTAAACCCAACAGGTTTCCAAGGAGAACCAAGAGCTTCGGAAGACTAATTAGCCGAAGACAGGGTACCCGCAATGCCAAGCTGGAACATTATCAATGTCCAACGTTGAAGTCAGTGAGGCACACTGCACATGGGCGAGGGTAGGAAATGAGTGCCTTGGTTCTCCTCATCGACATCCAAATTGAAGCAAGGCCATGAGCTGACCTGTGAATTTGCCCGGTAGAATGCATAAGTCGATCATCATTGGATTTGCTATCACAACCCGTGAGACGGACGCAGGATTTTAAAACGCGGAGGGGGGGACAAATTATGAACGTTCATATACGAATTAAAGAAATATTTTAAAAAATTGCAATTTAGTTTTAATTAATATGAATAATTTGAAGAATCACTATATATTTAATTAATTGAACCTCGATCATTTGGTTAAAATATCTAGCAAAATTAAATCCTTATATGGCACGTGAAGCGTGCAACAAATTTTGTTTTTTTATAGTTACAAATTCGTGAAAACTTCAGCAAATGGTAGTCGCTTCTCATATGCATCGCGAAGTCGTGCAAGAAAAAAATTGCACTAATTTTTTACGACAACCCGGCTTCAAACAAAAATTAGTTACATATGTACGTGAGTGCTGGCAATCAATTTTAAATTTTTTTTTAAGCCGAAATTATTTAAAGGGCATTTTTAATTATTTAATTCTTTATAAAGCAATAAATTAATTTAGCTTATTGAGAAGAATAAATATTAAAAGATGAAGGGGATGTAATCATCGGAAAAAATATATAACCAACAGCTGTCGTCACCAGAATCGAAAATATAAAAACGGAACGGTTCACAGAACCCGGGATGTATATGAGGTAAAAGTCTTAAGCAAAACGCAGTGCAAAAGATGCAAGGGCGATACCAACCCAAAATATTAACTTATGTTGAATTGTTGACAATAGGGGTGTTGGAAACCAGCGACATGACCTGACGAGGCTCATGACCACTAAAAATAAGCTATCTACTTGAAACCACATGACCTCTAACAGACATAATTATATTTTTGTTTGACAATTAGGAATTGTAAACCCATGACCCTACGACACTTGAGCCTCAAACTCCAACTTTCGATGTATATAAATACTCGTTCTTTTGTATATATTATAAACATATTCAGCAATATTTTTTTTCGTTTTGTTTAAAGTGGGGGGACAAGTGTCCTCTTCGCCCCCACTGCTGCGGTCCGCCAATGTATCCACGCCTTTACCTTTAAAAAACATCCTAAGAATGGGTGGATTCTCCTGGGGACTGATCCTCATCGTTATACGCCTGCGTCGAGGCACTCGCGCCTACGGTTTAATAATAAAGAGTATGAATTTCTTGTGGCATCCATTTCTACAGGTCAAAGTTGTAGAATACCCATAACTTAATCATTTTGCTCCACAAACCGGCCTTTTTGCAAGAGCTTTCAGTTCTGGCTGCACACTTATCATGAGCTTGAGATGTAATATGAATAACCATCCAGCGCCACGAGCCATCAGCCTCTCTAAAGGCATACACACCACCAAAAATTGTCCTGTCTTTGAAAGGTCTTGCGCATTTTGTGTTCATGTCTGTACCTCCCAAATCCAGGGGAGAGCCGCAACTCGTTTCTCTCCGCTTTTGTTCGAAATATTTTCGTGTTCGCCGTTAAACCTAATTAATCCTTGGAAAATCTAGTGTAATCCGAGCGGTGCTTATCGGATTCTGAGCTTAACATTATATCTTTTTTTGGTTTATTTACTATGTAGTTTTTTCTGGTTAACTTATGTGAGTGTGAC
Source organism: Bassia scoparia (assembly GCA_008642245.1). Taxonomy (NCBI): domain Eukaryota; kingdom Viridiplantae; phylum Streptophyta; class Magnoliopsida; order Caryophyllales; family Amaranthaceae; genus Bassia; species Bassia scoparia. Next base: position 4,107 of record SNQN01007808.1, on the reverse strand, counting down.
TGTGTGAGGTTTGACCAGAGACGAGTGTACTTAATTGAATATGTAAGAGTTAAATTAACGAGTCATAATATCTTTCAAAATATCGTCAAATAGAATACTATAAGGACGGTAGTTGTTCATCCACCTTACAATACTCGGCGATAGTGAGATTCAGTTTGTTATTGTTTACCTTATTTTTACTTAATTGAACTTATAGCCTAGCAACATATTTATGTCTTTATCTAAAAAGTTTTTCATTCAGATTTGAACTTATTTTATTTTTTGAATTAGAACTATATCATTATTTTTTTTTTCTCTGAAGTTGTTTTGGTGAAGAGAGAAAAATAAGAAGTGTAATTTCTCTTTTAACTTATTTATTTTCTTATCAGAAACTTTCTATTTATATTTTCATGAAAAATACAGTAAAAATACGTTGAGTGAACAGACCCAATTAGTATAATTATTTATATGAATAGAAAAAAAAAGAAGATTGGGAACAAATAGCCTATATTAACTATTAGAAATCGGTATAAGAAATATAATATATGTCCGCTCCATTCATAAGAAGGGAAATTGTCTTGGTAGGATGCGAGTTTCTTTGACAAGTCCAATGCGTAGGTATGTCAGTTGTATTTTAAATCCCAATAATAAGGTAGCGTGAGTTTTCGGTTTAAACTTTCCAACAGTTGAATAAAACGAGAAAATATATGTCTAAGTTTTTTTTTAACCAAAGAACTATTCGTTTTTTAGCCATTAACTTTACACCCTTGCCACAACCAACACCTAGTCCAAAATTGCCAGCTCAACATTTCATCCCCCATAAACAGCTACGTTGTACCAACCGCTCTCACACGCTTGCAATCATCGCCACCAACCACAGAGCGCTGGCCCTCGAAGCTCGCCTGTTGCTAAGGGCGGCTGGGACATCTTAATGCCCCACCGAACAAAAAGCTGTTTTCACCGATCAACTTGCATGGTACTATTTTGCGCTTGTATGGCTTATAATTCGAAGATAGTTGTACTCATTTTTATCAGAATAAAGTTGAAGATGGAACAATAGGTACTATGCAATTTCTGTTCAATTCATTGGTTGCAATTTGCTGGGCAATACTTCAGTGGGATTGCTGATTCATGAAATTGCACATATCATAATAGAGGATTAACGTGAGATAGAGGTCGGTGGCATCAGGGTGATAGATCCCGATGGGTTGGTGGTTGGCGCTTTCATATGGTGTTTGGCTTGATTGGGTTGAGCCGGGTGGAGGTGTATGAGTGGGATGGGTATTGGGATCAAGTGGGGTTTGGGTCAGCTAGAGTTGTGCTCAATGTGTGAAACTAGTGCGTCTTAGTTGGATGTGAAGTTTGGTGTCAGCTTCCTAGTTGCTTCCAGATGAAGGCATTATGTAGGTGTTCGTTCGAGGGTGGGGGAGGAAGGGTGGGAGGGTTTGTAAGGGGGCGAGAGGTTGGGCTTGGGAGGATGTGTTGAGGGGCGCGGTTGGACGTATGATAAATGGTGTATGTGAGAGGGAGGGAATTAACGGTTTTAATGGAAATTGGTCAATTTTTAAGCATTTCAGCGGTTGGAATGGGGATACAAAATACTCGCCTACCTATTATTTGATTAAACAACGATCTGACCTACAAAGGAAATTTCCCTATCATAAATAAGTTGCTTGAAATGGTTATTGAAATACTTTTGACAAAATATTTGTATCGATAAATAAAAGTTGGTGAAATTTGTATCTGTGTTTCGTTCTACAAATGATTGAGTATGCAAAATTACTTATGATGAAAATAAGGTGTATAGTAAAAAGGATGTTGAGCCCGACGGAATATAAGGAGCTAGAATGGTTTTCTCTCGAAGAGTTTTATATAATTTCAGATGTTTTGTGTAGTCTTCCCATTTGAGAATGTTATGATTGTATAATTTGCTAGTACAAACAATATAATTTGAAATGTATATCTAGTATACTTGTAATTAGAAATAATACAAAAGGAATAAAATAATAGGATGACGCTATATATAATTGGATGAACAATTATAAATAATTGTGGATGGATCAAATATAAAGAAAGATACGGAGTATGAAGTACAGGAAAGAATGATATGACTATATGAGGTAAGACAGTTCAATGTTTGATTTTTTGAAGGGAGAAATGGTTAGTGATAAACAATGAAAGTAAAACAAAAATAAAATAAAAATAAAGAATAAGGAAAAGAAAGAAAAATATAAGAATTTGAAGGAAGATAGTTGAGTATTTATTGTTTTGGACGGTTATCTAACTAGGAGTATGTATTTAGAGTTTTTTCAACCCATAAATTAAAGCGAGAGGCAACTTCGACATGTCATATGTGATATTATGAGCCGTATAACGCCAGGACACGTCTATTATCGAAAAATATTTGGCAAATAACAGAAAAAATTCAGGATATAAGCCGAGAGTATAGATCGAATGTAGTTTTTCGATATACTGCATTGTTGATATATCTAAGGACGAGAATGTTTCTGAAGTCATTTTGGGAACTTCTGCCTTTTTCCGGAAGAAGAGTCACTTAAGATGAATCCTGTGAGTTGACAGACGAGATACCATGAGAAGAAACAAGTGCTGTATGTTAAATAAGATCAGAATAGTACGATGCTTTTAAATTTCTATACTTATTGAGAGATATTCTAATGCAGTATCTAGCCTTGAAATATGGGCAGGTTTTGTAAGTTTAGCTTGAAATAGACTTTATTTATTTTCTGTTCGAAGAATGTACCAGCAACATACCGGTAATGAGTAGTGAAAAGCCAGAAGTCATTGTTGTAAAATAATATATACGTGGTAGTACATTTCCTTGGTGCAAGTCCAGTTCCGTGAGGTGTTTAGTAAGTTCAGGTCCTTGGTATATATAATGGTTGTAAAAATTCACAGGGACAGATGAATCCAACACGAATAAAGCAAATTGAATATTGAATGAGGTTTAAGTTGATACAGAAATATGTGGAGACATTATTTCGAAGCTATTCTAATTAAGAAAAAATTTCAGAATGATAATTGAATGGACTAGGGAGTGAAACTCATTAAGCTGAAATGGACAAAGTAAAGTTTGGAATGACAGGAAATGGTTTAAATAATAGTGAAACATGGTATAAACGAGAATGGATATTTCCACAGTGCAGTTATAATTACGTTGCTCATATAATAGCTATTAGGGTGCTAAAATTAGGTCAGAAGAGAATGTTGTATAGCGAATCATATGCGAAGAAGATTGCCTTTGAAAAAAATAGATTAATGAGTATCATTACCAAGTGGTTGCAACAGGGCCATACTCAAAGTCAAATTAGATATTGTTTAACAGGAAGAAATTAAATTAGCAAATACTCGATCATACACGATATGAGTCTCTACATCAGATTTAAAAAGTGTCGGTGTACTTTTCAAGTAGGATGGAGATGATCTTGTAATTTAATGGAAGTTAGTAGAGTCGCTAATTCAGAGCATATGTTTTTATGTAGAAAATATAATTATTTAAAGATCTTAGAATGAAAGCCATACAATCGTACATATCAAAAAAATTGATTAAAATTGGAAGATGCTTAATTAAGATAGGGCGAAAAGGGCATACGGTATTTGTCAATAACCAAAATTAAAAGAAAAGATTAGGTATTGATAGACTGATAGTCTATGTCTATCAAATATGAGGAATATATATCTTTTGTGTCTAATAGATTCAAGGTTTCTCCCTGATTGATGTATTAATTCTTCTTATACTTTCTTGGTAAATTCTTTTAAGGTAAAAAGTTAGTAATCGAATTGTAAAAATCAGGCAAGCAAACAGTTTCCTTCGACTAAGAAATATTATAGTCTGGCGCTGGTAAGAGGAGATGTTTTTTGAATGAGGAAGCTGTTTGACGAACCCAAATAAAAGAGCCTTGTGCTCGAAGAATCCAAGAATACCGGCATAGAGAGTAAGTGACATCACATATTCTAAGGAAGATCACAGGTTCTGGCCATTATAAGATTCTCCCTTCAGGTTCCTATTAAGGTATCTGGTAATATATCAAGTTTCGTAGCATAGAATGCCTAAATTGAATTGTAAGTGGACCTAGAGTTGATATAATACAACAAAGGGTTACTGCTAGT
>SNQN01007807.1:0-31750 GCA_008642245.1 Bassia scoparia | reverse complement strand
ATGTCATCAAACTAAATAATTACCTAAAAAATCAAATTAAGTGTCTAAAAAATCAACAACCAAAATATCAATCAACAACTTATCTAACGCCCCGGGACGTCCGTTAGCAATATCGTATGTTAAATATCTTGAGTTTTAAAACTAGATAGTAATAACGTATTCATTGAGACGATACAAACAAAATCTCACCTGATTATGTTTTTTCTTATACATTGACAACAATTTACGGAGTAAAAGATTTTCATAACTTATGAATAGTGTCAAATTTTCTTGTAACATGAAGATTAAAGAACGGAGAAATACGGTACTTCTTTGTTGAACCTTTTCAAAATGAAAGAAACTTTTCTAACGTGAATGTTGTCTTCTAAATCTGAATATCAAGAATTTGATATTGCTAACGGACGCCCCGGGGCGTTAGATAAGTTATAAATATATTTCCTAAAATGGCATTAAACTTGGAATGTATGCCAAATTCACACGTTAATCGGTATAATTAATGTTTATATTCATGTAATATTTTCACTTTTGGTTATCTTATCTAATGCCTCAAGGGCGCTTGTTAGCTTTTGCCTTACAACAATAATGTGCGTGTAATATTAATAATTTAATTACAAATTTATGTATTGTTACCTTATACTAAAAAAATAGGAATGACACATGTCACAATTTGGCTAAAATTTCCCCTCCAATTTTCCTTTCATTACCAACCACAATAATTCTGAAAGATCTTGCAATATCTATGACCGACCACTTAAAAAATAGCAATATCAATCATTTTAATTAAACAAATTAAGGTCCGGTTTCTTTGGACTTATTTCTATGCCACATAAGATCAGTTTAGTTCATTTACCTAAATAATTTCCTTCTTTCATAAAATATTCATTTTAGTTTAGTTCAATTTAGATCAAATCAGTTCAGGTCTAGTTCTGTCCAAAGAAACAAAGTCTAACCAGAAACTATCTACTTTAAGAAAAATTATTAACGCAATTTTTTTTTAAATCTTAAGGCCAATTATTGAGGCAAGTATCATTGTGAGTGCAATACGATATTATTTGATTCAATTTCATGAAACACATAAAAAAGTCATTAATCAATTTGAAATTACAGCTAAAATGAACTGAAAATAAGATATTATACACGATTTATTATCAATTTTCATTTTTTTTTTACATTTTCTTTTGACTTACCGCATTATAATTAGTATTAGTATAAAATTATTATATAACTTAAACAATATTATAACTGTAACACGGCCATTGTTGGTTACATTTGGAACTTTTCCCTTTTGGTAATATTTATTTGATAAATTAACCTTGCTAAGTACGTTATTTACCAAAAACCTTTATTGATTCACTATTTATTTATTGTAATTAATGAAATTTAGCCACAAATCTTTGACCCCTTTACGTGATTTTTCAATTCCAACAAGTCCTCTTCATTTATTCATTCTTATTATCTTCAACCCCTTATCCTCCTTATCCTCCCTTTACAACCATTACTGCTAACAGACCATGTTCATCTTCTTCCCCTCATTTCCAACAATGAAGTTGTTTTTTTATGTACTCCCTTCACAACTCAACTACATTTTCATTCCTATAAGATCCCCCAATCAATTTAACATCTTCTTCCACCGTGTTTTACTTAGCAAAATTCCAAAATTAACTTTTTTCACTTTTCCCATTTAACTGTATTAATACTTTCTTTTACTCCAGCTAATGCACATTTGTAATTAATATTAACACCAGAAACAATAGAATATTAAACTGATCTTATCTACATATTTTTCTCCTAATTCACGTGCATAATATCAAATGTAACTAACATGATTGAAACGGAGGTATTAGTATAAAAATTATTATATAACTTAAACAATATACTAACTGTAAACACGCCCATTGTTGGTGATTAAATCTAGCTAAACAATAAAATCAACTAACTTCTTTTTTATTTTTATTTGCTACGTAGCAATTAATGAAGAAATTAAAATCAAGCATGATCTACTTTGAGGGGAATAGTGCCTTTGTCAATAAGCTGACGATATTCAAGTAACCCAGCATTCCACAACCGCTGCCGGTCTCCAACGCCACGGCCGTGATCCCCATTTCATCAGCCACGTCGAGGGTGAACTTCGACATGGCCACGTCCGAATCATGCAAGTCACCGGAGGCAGTGACTCTGTCATTATAATTACTTTTACCAATTACATTCAAAAGGACCTCCCTAAGGGGAGGTCCGATTTGATTATCCAAAATGGATATGATGACGGACAAATCATCACTCGAGTCGTGGCATATTCGGGTATGTCCACGACTCTAAAATTAGGTGTTTGTAACCTAAACTCTCAATATATGGTTTGGTGAGATGATGATAATAATAATTGAGATAGTGTTTGTTGATTGTGGCTCGTATTAATGAAGGTGATGTGAAACCCAAATTGAAATGGAGAATTTGTGCATGCATTTTAGCATTGGCCTAATGTGGCCTTGTGCTGGGAATGGATGCACAATGCATGATTTTCCATCTTATGCATAGCAATAAGATTTAATATCTTTGGCTGCCAGTGACCACTATTATATAGAGGAGAAAAATCGTTCGAGGGCATGTGCGGAATCGATAGGGATGTCAATGAGCCGAGTCGACTCGAGTAGTAACCTGTTTGAACTAGGTTTTATATTAACATACTATATATCTCGAGCATTTGCTCTGTTTAAAAATAAAATACAAATTGCTCTAAATTAAATCAAAATTTATCTTTTTAAATTGTAATTATAAAGCTTTGTTTCAAATTATTATATGTTTTATATAAATTAATAATATATAAATTTAGTCAAAAACACATCTATTAACATTCTTTAATGATTTTTTTACATTTTTATGCAATATTATTAAGGTGTATTTGGGAGGGAAAATGTGAGAGGTGGAGATTGTTTTAGTAAGAGTTATTAGATTGTTAAATGAGCTGAGCAGAGTTTAAGCATACAATATTTCAATACTTCCAAAGATCTTGAACTCTGCTTGAGCTCATTTGACAATATGTTAATTCGATCTACTTCTAAAATCTTGTTCGAGCTTGACTCGTTTAACTTTATAATGTTCGAGCTCGGCCCGAGCTTAATCCTTACATATTCAAGTTCAAGCTCGAGCTGATCTAGCTCACAATATAAACGAATGATTTGCTACTAATAATTATTTATATATTGAAATTCAAAGTCGAACGAGCTTTAAACGAGTATTAAATGATTATGGACAAGCATATATATCAATGAACTTGAAAGAGTTGTTCGAACCTTAACGAACCGAATATTAGCTTGTTCCAGTAAACTATTTATTAACCGAGCTCGGAAATTTTGTTATTTATATATGAAAGCTTTGACCCGAATTTGTTGACGAATAGTACGTTTACGAGTGTATCGGTTATTTGACTTCCATATGAATCGATTAGTCATACACAATAGTCATTTAAGAGCTCTCCAATAATTGCAACTGACACTTGCTTGTAATTTATTTTATTTTTTTGGCAAGGCTTGTAATTTATTACGGAGTAGTAAAGTTAACATTGCTTTAAATCATTAATTTATTGATGAATGTGACTCGTTTTTTATTAAATAATAAACTAATGGCTGTCCTCAAAGTATTTTAATGTATTAAGGAGTACTAATTAATTAGTAGGGATGAGTGGAACCGGGTACTCAGTCATTTTTGGTGGATTCGGAATCGACCCGACGGATCCCAAATTCTCGAAATTAGAACTAGAACCTGTTTCAACTAGTTTCTAGGTTTTTGGAACCGGATTCGGACTCAGTGGGCACCGGTTCTGGAACCGGGTACCTAGTTTTCTCATTATATTTTTTATATTTTTTTATATAAGACCATTTGAAAAGAAAATAAAGTTGAGTGGCTTAATTAATTAACGATAAATAATTACACACTTTCATAGTTTAATACATTTTAATTATTCCTCCGTTTTTTTCTTGCTCACTAAATCTTTATAAATTGGTAGCAACTTTTGAATTGTTTTCAATGTCAGCCCCTTCAGTTTCAATAAAGAAGAACACTTGGGCTTGTTTTTTTGGACTTAATTTTATGGTAATTATTTTCAACCGACTTTAACTCAATCCAAGTAACTTCAGTTCAGTTCAAGTAATTCAAGTATTCAGCCCAAAAGTAACGACAGATTCTTACGCTAAAATATGTGAATTATTTATGAGCTAATGTGACCCACTTTTTTTCATTTAAACTAAAAAATGAGATATTTTTTTAAAAAAAAAATAAAAATAAATGTATTAGGTCTCAAACTCTCACTTCCCACCATTCATTTATATAAAGCATTAAAACTCCAACTATAACCTTGTCGTTAACAATGCATTGATATTCTAGGCTGCACATTGTCAACACAATAATGCGACAAAGAAATACTCAAATGTTAAATAAAAAAGGAACGCCAATCACTGGCGGACGCAGCCGAGGGACAAGGGGACCTCACTTTCAAAAAAAAAATTAAAAAATTTGTTTTTTAGAAAAAATGTTTTGAAAATATACAGTAAGTCAAAATGAGAGTAATAAAGAATCATAAAGTTAAGTTAGCTCAAGTGGTTAGACATTGTATTTTCAATATCAAAGGTCATGAGTTCAAACCTTATATTGAACAATATATATCTTGTTCTTATTCCTCTTTGCTTTAAATTTTTACTTGTGCCCCCTTTTATATTTCATTCCTACACATTTGTATTTCTTTAAATATTACATCTTTCATCATTTTAATATTTATCCCTTTTTCAATAAGCTTAAATAATTTATTGTTTATAAGAATTAATATTAAAATAGTCTTTTAACATAAATCAAAATTGGCTATAAAAAATCAAACATTGTTGCACACTTCATGTGCATACAAAACTAATTTAGCTGAATTTTTTAAAATTATTATTATCTAATTTTCTATTAAAAAAAACAAAATTTTTTGCACATTTCGCGTGCATATAAGATTACTTTTTCTAAAATTTTAAAATTGGCTATAAAAAATCAATTTTTTTTGCACGCTTCGTATGCATATAAGACTAATTTTGCTAAAATTTTTACAAATGAGGTTCAATTAATTGAATATAATAAGGAACTGCCAAATTAATCACATTAATTTATTTTGCATTTTTTAAAATGTTTTTTTATCCGTATATGAACGTTCATAATTTGTCCTCCCAGTTTTGAAATCCTGCGTCCGCCACTGACGCTAATGATTTATTTACCAGAAATAAGAGCACACACAATAACGAACTTGGTATACCTCGGTGGTGAGCATGCCACCACTTTCAATTCCCTGGCTTTGCCCAGAGTTCAAACCTCACCCCCTCGACATTATGGGGTATTTATCCTTCTCGATCTCCCACTGAGATAAATAATGGCAATTTATAAAAGATTATCTTAGTTCAAAAACTCTCTATTTCTGGTTTATTATAAGTATAATGTGAGTATTTGTACGTTCTCCGTTTTGTTTTTAGGAAATACTTTTATTGTGGTAGACCAAACAATAAAAGGGAAATGAGAAATTGATTTTTTTCTATTAAAGTTTTCACCAAACAACAGGGCTGTAGTATGTTGACAATGTAATTTTTTTTTTTTAATCATAAGTTTATTAACTCATAATTATAAGATTAGGATGGTACAGATTCTTATTTATGGGTGGGTGACTATTGGCAATGATTGTGGATACTGTTGTTCATTTTTTAATTTACTGGACTCTATTTTTAATCAATATATTTAGGTGTGAGAAAAGAGATGGACCGATATTACGTAAAAAAATAGAATTGAAGTGCTATAAAATTGCATTTCTCCGTGACTGTGTTTGTAAAATTGGTAATGCAGCGTAGTAGGCGTCTAACAACCAAGTGTAAAAGAAACAAGAGCACAGACAAGGCCAACAAAGGAACATCACAAAAGTAATAATCTAGTAAAATAAATTTAAAAAGGGTGTCTTACAATGTATAAGCGCCAACCCCTAAAAAATGTTTACAACTACAGAAGAACTTCGGTTTTTAGCGACTGCCTAAAATCGTGTATGCTGACTGAAAAATCAGTCGCTAACTGATTTAGGCGACTGGAGGCGACTCAAAATGTCGTGGCGCCAAGAGGTCTAGTCGCTAACCTGACAATTTTAGCGAGTCTAACTTTTGGTAGTGCGCCTTTTTTGCAGACTACTTGTGCGTATGATGTGGGTAGTTGCTTAAAAAGCGACTGAAAAAGTTTGTTTGCACTTAAGTTGGTAGTTGCTGATTGGCGACTGAATCCTGTGTTTTGGCGACTTGATTGGGGTAGTTGCTAATTGGGCGACCTGAAGAAAGTTTGTGTTGGTGCGACTAAGTTGGGTAGTTGCTAATTGGCTGAACTGATCTAATGTATTGGCGACTGATTTGGTAGTTTGCTAATTGGCGACTTTGAGCTAGTAATCATTTGGCAGACTAATTTGTAGTGCTAATTGGCGACTTGACGTTTTGTTGTTACGGACTAGATTATATTCAAGTCGCCTATTTGAGAAGATCTAAGAATGGAGACCACTTTGTTAGTCGCCTACATTTATCGACCGATAGTTCGTCGTTCGTCTAAATCGTTGTATAGAAATCGATTAACTGGTAATTATATGCTTATATAATAGAGCTCCGCTAATATATTTTCAAAACAAATGTCTTCATTTATCAACAAATTTGTACCAAAATCTGCAAAATTTCAATATATTATACAATTTACGAATATGATATCAATTACACAAGTCATTCTCATTACTTGTTTTAATTTGATTGTTTGGTTTTCGATCATATAACAAATAACAAATCACCACTAGATATATAATAGCTTAGCTCAATTTGTTGTCTTCTCTAAAACATATCTCAGTTTCCATCATACTTAGCCAATATATAACAATAAAGAGCGAATCTTAAGTTTATGCTTTCTTAGCAATTGAATGATTGCAAAAATTATCCCATCTTAAGTAATTTTAGTAGTTTTTACGGTTTTTCATAAACAAATCGTCAAGCTATGGTTATCATATGATTTTGCATTATTAAGCGAAAATGTAAGTGATATTAAGCAACCTTCAAAGTCAAATTTGGCAATTGGAGCACGATATCTATGACCTGTTTGGTGTGACTATCATTCGGTGACATTCGCATTCTTTTGCATGTATACAAGACGCGTGATACTCTTAGTCATTTACTCCTCTCACATAGAACCGTTCTCTCTCTGCTATGTGCTTCTTGATTAGTAGCTTGAGCAAATTTCAAGCTTTCCTCCAATCCGGAGACTTTTTGCTTTCTTCCTGACATCTTTTTGCTTTCCTCCGCCACCTTTTTGCTTTCCTCTACTTGAGTGGTTGCAAAGTTGGAATCATGATTGGAGGTATGTAAGATGAAATTGAATTCTGAATAGTGCTCCTTTGTTTGTTGTATCTTGTGAAGAACATTGGAGGACGCAGACTACCTATAACCTGATAACACGTATTGCCGCTTGCCTCTTCTTGAGGACAACTCGGCACTAACACTTCCTAGTAGTAGAACATTCGATGTCTTAGGTGATCTTTTTATGAACCCAGTGCTGTTCATAAGTCACAGGTCAATCAATTTTTTTCATCTCATAATATCCTTTTCACTAAGTATAAGAATTAATAAAGTATTGAAAGAGATGATGTCATATTATTAGTAAGATATATAGAGTTAGAGGAACTAACAATAATCCTGGTTCCACTCAAGGTACAAGAATATAAGAATCAAGGTGTACCTCGATATTACAGTATTTGTACTCTGAACAAAATTAGACCCAAATATATATGGGACCTTCAGACATAAATTATGCAATGCAATTCCTCGTTTTTTAAGGTACTTGCCATTAGAATCAATTGGGCATACGAAAGTATTTTCCGGACACGTCCGGCTAATGAACTGTGGGGATGGTGGTTTTTAAATTGGTTTGACAGAATGACAATGTAGTGGTGGTGCTGTTGGATTTTTGATATTTTTTCTACCGTCATCGATGGCTAATCACCCTATGCCATCCTAGACAGTGGTGTTAGTATTGTGTGTTACTTGCAACCCGCCGAGATTTATGTGGATAACGCTTCTGGGTCATTGACATTGATTAGGTGGTCAGGTTTGATTGATCAATTGTGTGGGGTTCGGTGGGGGACACAATTCTTGGGATGAAGAATAATGTTACTTGGAATTGGTTGTTAATTGGTTGAATTGATAGATTCACTTGGTTCGAGTGTATTTATCATTTATAAAAAACCAATTACATTTGAAGTGTTTGAGGAGAGTGAATCAAAGCTTGTTATCTATTAAATGTTCATTATCAAAGCCTAAAAGGTAGGATTCTTCTAATATCCTCATAGGTTTCTATAGTCTCAATTAAGGCTGTAGCAGGGAAGTCAAATCGAGCTAATTTGAAAAGGATCCTTCAGTGTGGATCATTTATAAGCTTGTTGGAAGGAAAGTAAGACGTAGAAGGCCTTTTGTTGTAGTGAAGTAGGATTTGGCGGTGCAATGTGTTTCCAAAGGTGAAGATGAAGCTTATGATGTTTACCTCCCTATTGGGCAAAGGTCAATAAATTATGGCAAGAAGGTGGATGAAACATAGCTGAGCTGGTTATTGATCTGTGAGATTGCTATTTAGTGCTGAATCCTGCAGAGTTCTCATTATGAGATTAAGTGTGTATTGTCTTGAATCTTTCTTTCTTTTAGGTGTACAATGCTGGAACGAGGCGCCACTTTGCTGATTAGAGAAGAGGTATGACTAAACATAACTATTGCCTTGGAAACTGCGATCTGAACCTCTTATCACTACTCCTTTCTCCGTAATCCCTCTCTTCTCACTTCTCGTTGTCACCAAACTGCCTCACGGGACCTCACTCCATAATATCTCATACTCTCGTCCATTGCTTATCTTCAATTCCAACCTTAAAATTGCTTAAACTCTACATGGTCTATCTGATCTTAAAGTTGAGGTAACAGTATTACCCATAAAAACTCGATAACACTGATCAAAATAGCTTGCGGGAAGATCCACCTGAACTTGAAGGAGTAACTCAGTAAAAAAAGCTTTCATTTTCGCGTCTATATTGAGGTATGTTTAATCTATTCATCTTTGATCGAATCTCTTCTTGTATTGGTTTCATTTATGATTTTTTGAAGATTGTCGCTGGATATTTGTTAGGTTTGTATTAGGGTAGTTCTTTTAGAAAATTTGATTCCAAGTATTTGATTTAAAAGCTGATATTTAGTATGTTTATGGCCATGACGGGGTTTTCCTGATTCTGATTTTCTCTTTATTTGAACTTCTCATATCACAAGTTTGAGGGTATTTATTTGTGATGATCAATTTTAAAGTGTGAGGCATTTTGTCTCTAATATTTAGTCATTTTGTGCTGGCAATTTGCAGTGCTAAGCTCAGGAGCTTTCTTCTTGTTGGATTCTCTCTTCACGGATGGTAATGTTTTAAAGTGAGTTCAATATGTTTGTGATGATGTACTATTGTATAAGTGATTCAAATTTTCTTATGAATGTTATATCATGGATGAGCAAAATTTTCAAGTGCATTTGTGTTTCTCTCTTTTTAAGTTCATTTACTGCAGGATCTTTTACGAGGTTCCGCATCTGTGCAGCTCTTTCTAATTCTCTACAAAGGTCGATTTTTAGTAGATTTCAAGATAATTTTATGGGCACGTAGTCAGTCCTCCATAATCCTCTATAATTAAATTCTAATGGATTTAATGATTTGTGGTTAAAAGTTATTTATCCAAAACTGAAGTCTAGCCACTGTAAATTTATGAAATGGCTAGATCTGTTACAAAAATGTATTGTCATTTAACTTTTGAATTTTATTTGTTTTTAGTTCTTTATGTATTTTGGGTTCCTGTTTTTTGCAGGATGTCCTGCTTGCAAGAAACCCATCACATTATGTATGACACAAAGGCCTTAGTATTTTTGGGCAATATCCTAATAACAAGACCTTTTTCTGTATGTGAAATGTGGATATTTCGATCCTGGTGTATTTTTTTTTCCTCTCTCTGTACTAAGTAAAGGATACTATAGTTATACATAATTTATTGATTTTATTGCCTAGTTTTTAGACAGGTATAACTTAAGATACAGTCTTGCAAAAACTGCAAATCAAAAGAAATAGGAAACATTAATGGTAACAATGTGGTTTATAGTCTCTGGTGAGCCATCGCTTTCCTACTTAATTAGCCAAGGATGAATATTTGACATTAGAATTATTGTTAAATTGGGAGGAGCCAAACAATAAAGTGTTGTTAGTGAGTTTGGTTCCAGGTTGCATAGCTTTTGATGTATATAAATTATTTAAAAATGCTTGACCGAACATGTGAAGAGTGTACACAATGTAGGTTTGAATTGTAGGCCAGCACATAAGTTAGTTGTAGTTTCCGTTGCAAGTTTCATCCCGTTGGTGCAGTAGGCTTATAATATGTTTGTTTTGTGGGTGCACTGGCTTTATTGCCTTGTTGCAGGATATTAAGGCTAATGGTGGAATGAGAGTTTGAATTCATATTGATTTGTTATTATTGCTTTTATATAGTCTTCCCAAGTCCTTTGTGTGTTTGTCCATGGATTATGTGATGATTGGAATTATCAGAGTTTATATATGTATCGCTCTATTGACAACTATTGGAATGCTTTTCATAATTTGTATTGACTACCCTTCCTTATCTCCATAGATAATTACTTTGGTACTCAACTGTCAATAAAGCAGATCCATGTTGAGCTCAAAACTCAGAATATCTTTTGTAATGTTTGTTGATATTATCCCCAATGATATTTTTCTCTTATGTTGTTGATTGTCATGCACCCATTCTTGTTAATGCAAATGTAGAAAGGTTTTGAAGCTTAGTTTTACAACCTTGTTTTGGGTTGGTTTTGAAGCAATCCAAGATACTTCATAGAAAACTTTTAATATGATCAATATTTATTTTTCTGTCAAACATCAATGTTGGGGCATGATATTAGGGTCGATAATTTCAGGTATCCGTTAATAAGTATGTAGCCGAAGGCAATCAAACTTGAATTGATTTTATAATAGAGAAAATTTAATCATAGTTATTAATTAATTATGTATTTCAATATAAAAAGAAATTTGTCATCAATTTTTTCATTATTATGTAATTTTATATATTTAATTCATGTTGGTACCATAAAATAATATACTAATTCATATTTGATGCAGAAATATGAGTAATATAGAGTTCCTTGCAGAAAAATGGACATAGTAATAACAAGCAAGAATTTTATTTCAGATTCATAATTGTCATCCCAAGAATTATAAAATATATAGACCCCAAATTATAGAACCTAGCTTATCAATTCAATACCATAAACAAATAAACCTGTGTTCAAGAGATTTCAAGTATTTTAGCTCCTCGAGTTGTAGATCAAATCTTACATCAAGCTTGAAATTGTGAAGACTACACAGTAGGAATTGAGTTCTATTACTTCGGTATTTATCTTTAATAATAATGCACTGCCTAATAGACATGGTTTAATGGTATCCATTAAATAGCATATAGTAAAGTAAGGGCACAATATGAGCAGTATTATATTTAAGTTGCATATAAGTCTCATTTTAAGGTGTATATGTCATATATAATCTGACATGCCTCAAGTATGACAATGAGCCTGATTATAGATTAGTGTTAAGGTTTGTAATATGCATTTATATTTCATTTTAAGTGTTGTATATGATATCTATATGTTATGTACATCCCATTCCTCGTTTGACTTCTTCTGTTCTTCATAGCTACTCTTTATGTTCTATGCGTACTTAGTGCCATTTACACACTCACTTCACATCTCTACACCATTAACACGTTCACCCCAAATCTCCAAACCTAGCATCACATACATTCAATAATACTGTAAATGTAGCACACAAAGCACAGGACAGCAGCAGCCCAAAAAAAAAAAAAAATAAAAAAAGCAAATAAATTTAAAAAGATTATAATCATAATGTAAAAAAATTGTTAAAAAATGCATATTGTTAATGTGCGGGAGTAAGCTGGTTAACCAATAAAACAAAGGAAATACAACAGGCAGCAACAAAAAAATACAACGAGCGATAATTTGTTAAAAAAATGCAGTAGAGAACAAATACCAATAAGCATACAGCACAGACATGAGCAAGGCCAACGCCGCAAGCAAAAAAAAAAATAAAATAATTAAAATAACATAACTTGACAGGTCCAGCAGCAGCCAGAAGAGGCCAAAGTGACATAGCAGCTAACAACGAGCAGCGGCGGATTGGATTCAATCCAAGCCAGCCAGCGCGAGCGAGCGAGAAGTTCGAGGATTGACGAGTGAGTAATGGTTAGGAAGCGTAGGAGAGTAGAGGGTCGCGGAGGAGGAGATTGAGCCGCGGGAGCGCAGTGCTGGAAGTGGTAGGGGGTGCCGGTGGTGGAGGAGGTGCCTTGGAGGTTGTAGGGTTTTGAGTTAGGGTTGAATTTTGTAGCAGGTCGCCAATGTATTTTTGATATTGTACATTAGATGTCTTCTCAACAACATATATTATAGACAAAAAGTCACTGAATTTAATGTGTGTTTAGGTTTTTAAGAATTTTTTTTTATTTTTTTTACTTAGTTTTAAATAAAAAAAAGTTTACACTGTTAACAAACAAATATATAATAGCATAGGTTGGGTAAGGAAGTCTCAACATGTGGTATATGGTGGACCAGAGGTTAACGAATCTTTACATCTGTCATGTTGGAGTTTTTAGGGACTCTAAAGATAGGATGAACAAGTTAGCGACTACTATTAGATACGTAGTCGCTAAAGGCCAACCAGTCGCTAATACGTTTTTAAATTAGTCTCCATGTCTCAGCTTAGTTCGCTATTTCCCTATTTTAGCTGATTACCGCTTAGCGACTCACCTATATGTTCTAGTAATCGCTGAAATGTAGGAGACTAGTAGTCTCCAGTAGTACGGCCAGATCTGAGTATTTAGGCGACTGAAATTAGTGTCAGTCGCTAAAATCAGTTCGGCTAAATCGGCGTTTTTGTTAAATTGTAGTGGTCATAATAGCGCCACGTGGCTTCTTTGTCACAATATATGCGCGACGTGGCATTTTTTGTTCTTCATTAAAATTATGTCATGTGTTCTATGGTAAACCACTAAATTCCGCCACATGTTTAAAGGATAACTAAGCAGTTTGTATTGTATTTAAAAATATTTTCCAATATTAAGTTTGATCCCGCATTTACTTGCTTAGTTTGTATTTACAACAAATCATTTTAACCAACTGTTAACTTGTGATTACATTGTGCATTATTATTATTTATTATTATTATTATTTAGTTTAAGTTAGTCATTATATATTAATTATTATTATTATTATTATTATTATTAAATTTATTATTGATATTTTGCCATATGGATATTTATTCTTATGTATTATTAATGTATTATTATTATTATTAAATTTAATTATTATTATTATTATTATTATATAAGTTAATTATTATTATATGAATTAATTAGTAACTTTATTAATTATTATTATTATTAATTAGATGATTTATTGACCTTAGTGATTAATTATTATTATCCATCTAATTATTATTTTTATTATTTTTTTTAATTATTTTTTTATTATTATTTTATTATTTTTTCTTATCGATTAGATTATTATAGAATAATATAGTAGTACGTTTTCGATCAGTTTCACATACTACTTAGGCCGTTTTTTCGGCAATATTTTATTCTTCTCTTCACAATAGTAATCTTTATATTATTGACAAATTTTAGAAAAGATATTATTAAGTCTCGACATGCTCTAACAATTAACTCTCTTCATGCTCAACACGAGATAGTCAATTCTACCTAACGAAAAAAACTACACGTGAAAAAGAAACATGAAAAATATGTATGAAGAGCCGGGCAAGTCCATCGCCCACGGACCGGTACAGCTAAATTGAAAACATATTAAAACGCAAAGAAAGAACCGAGTAGTCCGACTAAAAATAAGCCACAAATAAGAAAAATTCTAATTATTTGCAGCTCCATTTTGTTAGACGCATTTCCATCGCACGTGGCAAAGCCCAAATTTTCTCTCTTACTTTCTTTCCCCTTCTTTCACCTCATTATTCTCTTCAATATCCATCCGCGACCATGTTCACTAACATTTATTCCAATATGAATTCGTCTCTCCAATCTTATTTATTAAATCATTCCTCATCCCTGGGCTTTCTAATATTCTCACTCTCCTACTTTTTGAATACCGTCCACTCTACCTTTTGTAATTATATTCAATATCAATAAATTTTGAGAGTTTACTCTATTCCAAAGTTATGATTATTAGGTCATAGTTATGAATAAATTTAGAGGAAATAAACTATTGAATAGTATGAAAGGTTAGGAACGTAAGAAGAGTAAATCGGTGTGGTTAAAAATAATATTAATATTGGCCATCTATTTTATAGACAACTGAAAATTAATTTTGGGATATTTTTTAAATATAAGAAATTAGTCTAAGTATAATACACAAAATAGTCGTTTCCATTGAGTTAAGAACAAAGAAGAAAAAAATAAACAAACCAATAAAACATGACATTTATCAATTAAAGTTAAAACAAAACAAAAAAGATATGAATGATGCGGTTTGCAGTGTCGGAGAACTGCACGGCGTGGTTTGCTTCCTGTCTGTCCTTAATTTGTGTATGGTGTTGAGCGCTTTTAAATTAGGCGGAGCCCAACATGTTGGGTAACATGCTGTCAAACGGTAAGGGTTGAGCAACGACGCGGGTACCCGGTCATTTAGGTGGAACCGGAACGCGATCGGTTCCTGATAATTGGAACCGGTACCGGAACCAAGTTTGGAGCCGGTTCACAATTTTGGAAGCCGGAACCGGAACCACTGGGAACCGGTTCCGGAACCGGGTACCCGGTTAGATTTTTTAAAAATATAAAATATAAGTAAAATGGCAAGATATCCTAGCTAAATTTCATACTTGTACTCATGTGTAATATGGCCACAAAACACAATGCACTTATACAATAGTACTTCAAGTTTCTATAGTTTAATAATTTGGGTTTGTTTTTACCTTAGCAAATGTATTTTATAAACTCAAAGTCATAACAAGTTTACATGGTACTGGTTATTAAATCGTGTGGGATAGATCGGTACCATGCCGAACTCGTACCACGTACGTTACCACTGGGTTATCCGCGGGTTCCAAAATTCGTACCTCAGAATCGGTTCCCACCGGTTCTCATTTTTGGAACGCACCGGTACCATCACTAAACCGGTTTCGGTTCCGGAACGTCCGATTTCCGGTTCTGGAACTGGCGATTTCGGATCAGTTCAGGTACTAAGACCGGTACCACTGTTTTTGCACCATACCTATTCAACGGTAGGCGAACCCCAGATGAGGAGCTAGAGAAGGCTTTTATGGGAGGGTACTAACTTATGCGTTGGAGATGATCTGAGGGACCAATGTACAGGCTACAGGGAAAAAAGCAATGTTTTTGTCAAATATTATGTTATTTGATAATTTAAGTAATTGAATGAAAAATAATGAAATTTGTTGAAATTTGAAATTTGAGGTTCTGTTTTGATTGGGCGGCAAACATTTTCAACGTAAATGATTTTTAGGAAAATGATTTTAATGAAAAACAATTTTCAGGATAAGTCCATTGTTTGGTTGCATTAAACAGGGAAATAAAAGGGGGTGCAGGAGAGGTAAGTAAGAGAGGCAGAGTAAAGCAAGAGATCGATGTAAATCAATGGCAGGAAATAAGTTTTTTCTCCTTTCAAAGTTTGGAAGGTAAATGCTTTTACATAGGAATATTTTACTCACAATGAAAAATAGTAGGTTGTTTACAGACCTACTTAATTTGTATATCCAAACAATACTAAAATTTGAAAGGAAAGAAATCTTTCCGAAGATGTTTTTATAACTCTACCAACGAAGTCTGGTTCAGATTTTTTTTTTCTAGAGTTAATTTTCCGATAAGATGAAAGCCTTGTAGGGCATGGTGGCATAATCAAATTCGGGACCTCAAGGTCTCAGGTTAGACCCACACAATAAATGCAAGCTTTAAATAGACTGGGTTATTTCGAGTAACATCTAAGGTGTTTGTAACTATTTATGTACTTTTTCCTGACATATTACTGCAATGATAGGAGAAAATATGTCATCTTATTACAGTTAAATATGGTCGAATGTTACGAATGTTTTACGTAATGGAGTAACTGGTTGTAATCCGTGTCTACCCTGGGTCATGAAGAATTAAGGCGGAGCAAATGTTGTTGTCTTTGGTCTATATTGAAACCAATGGCAATAATGTGCTGATGTTGAGAGATTGTAATGATTGGTCCAATATTTGTACGACAATGAAGATTTTACGTTATCATTCAATTATTGTTGAGGACGAAATCTTCCAATATGGACACTATGCGTACCATTCTTTCATTTTGGGGCCCAATGTTTTGTTTGCTAGCTTTGTCATTCGATTTACGGAAACATACAAACAACATGAAACAGATATTGTCTCCCTCCAAAAAATTTAAAAATAAATAGAATTGTTGGTTCCAAGAATTGTTTTATAATGTTGCTCAAACTATTACCCCTCCCAACCTTCGATTTCTATCTTAAAAGCGAACAATTATAAATATTCCTGAAATTTGATACTCTTGTTTGTTGAATTCACGTCCGAACACCTCTCGAATAACTGCTCCTTGAAAATGATCAAGAAACTCAGATTGTCAACCCCTTAGTGGTCACTCCTTGAAAGCAAAATGTCTTGTGCCCTACTACTTCGTATATATGTAGCCTCTGAACATTTAAGATTGACATATAAACATTAAATACATACACATCTATTGAAGGTAAACAAGTGTACAACTTGTATAAAGCTTTTGTTTTTTTTCGGACTTTTTATGTAAGAGCGATATCTTTTCTTAAGAGTTTTTTCTTTTCTTATGGTTTGCATTTTCCTTTTTTCCTAAAATTAATTAGGACATTTTGATAATAAGAAATTATTGATCAAGTTCAATCAAAATTAACATATGAAGACCCATGTAATTTCATGACTGCTTCTTCCTAGCCAATTTTTTCCCCACTTTGCTACTTTTTTTTGACATCTGTCTTACCTCTGTCTCACATTCCTTCCATCAATTCTTCTATCCACTCTTGTAACTTCATTTCTTGTTAATGGCTTGATCATGATCATATTCATACAAATGCCTAATACATTACAACAATACCAGCTATTGGTACTCGTTTGCTACGGCAAAAATGGCCAACAAATATCGGAACTACCATTGCATTATGCTCTCATATCTATGAATTCCATCCCAATGAGTTAAGAACCCTCCTACAGAGGCAGCGCCAAGGCACCTCTCTTGGTCCCAACCATCTTGCCAACAAGCCCCTTTCTTTGAACCTTGTCATCTTCAAATTTCCAATGGAAGATGATATGGTCCACCATCACAGCTAGGTTTAGATCTTACAACCCAAAAAAACTTTTGATAGCTATTTGCAAGCCCCATGCAGCCAAAAGTTGCTCCTTGGAGTGAAAGTTACTAGTGTCCATAAGTTTACAACAAATGATTGAGTTGGGCTCTTGTGAGTCAAGCCATTGGATGTAATCAACACCCTCCTCTATTGGGTTTGGCCCAACGGGATTACCGTTGGGCTTTTCCGGTATTTTGTCCACTAATAAATTGAGTGGCCCAATTGGGTAGATGCTTGGTGAAAAGGAAGAGAGATCTTTGATGACATCTTGTTCCAAAGCTTCAAATGTGTTGATGATAATTGCTTGTGATTTGAGAGCCCTAAATTCACTTGACATCACATAATTCATCATTTTATCATTTGGGTCAATMGTCCTAATTGAAGTTGGCATGTCCTTTAAGCTTATTCCCTTCAAACTTGGTATCCAATCAATAACCATGTCAAGGTAACCATTGGTGAGGTAACTTGAGTCTGCAAAAGCATGTAGATGTATATCAAATGTCAAGTGAAAGAATATAGTGGTAATTACCAATGCAAGGTAACCATTATTTTTGCCTCGAACTAATTTGAATTTCAGGTGAATAAGACTCTCTCGGGTGTTACTAATGTCCTAATTATAATAAAGTAGTCAAATTGATTTTATTATCTCTATTATATAAGAGAAGGGGAAGGTCGTGGTGGTGTCCCCTCGAAATTACCACTGCACCCTACCCCCTTCCTTTGGCAAATTACAATTACATGTCATCAAACTAAATAATTACCTAAAAAATCAAATTAAGTGTCTAAAAAGTCAACAACCAAAATATCAATCAACAACCAAAATATCAATCAACAACCAAAATATCAATCAACAATTTATCTAACGCCCCGAGACGTCCGTTAGCAATATCGTATGTTAAATATCTTGAGTTTTAAAACTAGATAGTAATAACGTATTCATTGAGTCGATACAAACAAAATCTCACCTGATTATGTTTTTCTTATACATTGACAACAATTTACGGAGTAAAAGATTTTCATAACTTATGAATAGTGTCAAATTTTCTTGTTACATGAATATTAAAGAACGGAGGAATACTGTACTTCTTTGTTGCATCCTTTTCAAAATGACATTAAACTTGAATATATGACAAATACACACGTTAATCGGTATAATTAATGTTTATATTCATGTAATATTTTCACTTTTGGTTATCTTATCTAACGCCTCAAGGACGCTTGTTAACTTTTGCCTTACAACAATAATGTGCATGTAATATTAATAATTTAATTACAAATTTATGTATTGTTACCTTATACTAAAAAAATCAGGAATGACGCATGGCACAATTTGGCTAAAAATTTCCCCTCCAATTTTCCTTTCATTACCAACCACAATAATTCTGAAAGATCTTGCAATATCTATGACCACTTAAAAAATAGCAATATCAATCATTTTAATTAAACAAATTAAGGTCCTGTTTCTTTGACTATTCTATGCTACATAAGATCAAGTTCAGTTCATTTACCATAAAATTTCCTTCTTTCATAAAATTATTCATTTTAGTTTAGTTCCAATTTAGATCAAATCAATTCAAGTCTAATTCCTGTCCAAAAAACAAAGTCTAAACCAGAAATTCTATCTATTTAAGAAAAATTATTAACGCAATTTTTTTTTTATCAAATTTAAGCCAATTATTGAGGCAAGTATGCATTGTGAGTGCAATACGATATTATTTGATTCAATTTCATGGAAACATCATAAAAAGTCATTAATCATTTGAATTACAGCTAAAATGACTGAAAATAAGATATTATAATCAAGATTTATTTACATTTTCATTTTTTTTTTTTACCACTTTTCTTTTGCTTCCACGCATTATATTAGTATTAGTATAAAATTATTATATAACTTAAACATATTAAACTGTAACACGGCCATTGTTGTGATTAAATCTCAGCCTAAACAATAAAATCAACTACTTCTTTTTATTTTTATTTGCCTACGTGCAATTAATGAAGAAATTAAAATCAAGCATGATCTATACACTTTGAGGGGAATGATGCCTTTGTCAATAAGCTGACGATGATATCAAGTACGCCAGCTTCCACAACCGCTGCCCGGTCTCCAACGCCACGGCCGTGATCCCATTTCATCAGCCACGTGCGAGGTGAACTTCGACATGGCCACAGCTCCGAAATCATGCAAGTCAGCGGAGGCATGACATTTTGTCGTTTATAATTACTTTTAACAATTACATTCAAAAGGATCTCCTAAGGGGAGGTCCGATTTGCATTATCCAAAATGGGATATGATGACGGACAATATCACTCGAGTCGTCGGACAATTGCGGGTATGTCACGACTCTTGAATTAGGTGTTTTGTAACCTAAACTCTCAATTATTATTGGTTTTGGTGAGATGAATGATATAATAATTGAGCATAGTGTTTGGTATTGAATTGTGGCGC
Organism: Bassia scoparia; assembly: GCA_008642245.1. Lineage (NCBI taxonomy): Eukaryota > Viridiplantae > Streptophyta > Magnoliopsida > Caryophyllales > Amaranthaceae > Bassia > Bassia scoparia. Next base: position 11,799 of record SNQN01007807.1, on the reverse strand, counting down.
TCGATTAATGGAGGTGATGTGAAACCCAAAGGTTGAAATGGAGATTTGTGCAACTTTTAGCATTGGCTAATGTGGCCTTGTGCTGGGAAATGGGATGCACAATGCATGATTTCCATCTTATGCATAGCAGAAGATTTAATTACTTTGGCTGCCAGTCGACCACTAATATATTAGAGGAGAAAATGTTCGAAGCATGTGCGAATCGGATAGGTATGTAATGAGCCGAGTCGAACTCGAGTAGTAAACCTGTTTGAACTAGGTTTTTTTATATTAACATACTAGATAATCTCCAGAGCACTTTGGCTCTGTTTTAATAAATAAATACAAATTGCTCTTAAATTTAAATCAAAATTTTATCTTTTTAAATTTGTAATTTAAGCTTTTGTTTTTCAAAATTTTATTATTAGTTTTATATAAATTAATAAATATATAAAATTTTAGGTCAAAAACACATCTATTAACATTCATTTAATGATTTTTTACATTTTTTTGGCAATAATTATATAAAGGTGTATTTGGGAGGGAAAATGTGAGAAGGTGGAGATTGTTTTAGTAAGATTTAGTATTGTTAAACTGAGCTGAGCAGAGTTTAAGCATAACAATATTACAATATTTCCAAAGATCTGAACTCTGCTTGAGCTCATTTGGCCAATATGTTAATTCAATCTCTCTAAAAATCTGTTCGAGCTTGACCGTTTAACTTTATAATGTTCGAGCTTGGGCGCAGAGCTTATCCTTTACATATTCAAGTTCAAGCTCGAGCCGAATCTAGCTCATCAATATAAAACGAATGATGCCTACTATAATTTATTATATAATTGAAATTCAAAGTCGAACCGAGCTTTAAAAACGAGTATTAAAGATTATGGACGAGCATATATATATCATGAACTTGAAAGAGTTTGTTCGCACGAACTTAGAACGAACATTTAGCTTGTTTCGAGTAAGACTTATTTGTTAGCACGAGCTAGGAATTTGTTATAAACTTCTTTGTTTATTTATATAATGAAAGCTTTGACCGAAATTTGTTGACGCGAATTGTACGTTTACGATGTGTAATGTTCATGTGACTTCCATATGAATCGATTAGTCAACACAATTAGTCCTTTAAGAGTAATCTCAATACATTGCAACTGAACACTTGGCTTGTAATTTATTTTATTTTTTTTTGGAAGGTGTAATTTTATCTTAGCGGAGTAGTAAGTTAACAAATCATTAATTTATTGAGAATGTTGACTCGTTTTTTATTAAATATAAGCTATGGCTGGATCAATCCCTTGAAATCTAGCCCTCGGAGTGTAAAGTTAAAATTGCTTAAAATATTAATTTATTTGATGAATGTGACTCTTTTATTAATTAAATAATAAGCTCAATGGCTGTCCATCATAGTATTTTTAAATGATAATTAAAAAGTATAATTAGTAGGGGTGAGCGGAACCGGGTATACAGTCTTTTTGTGGATCGGAACCGAACCAATGGATCCCAAATTCTCGGAATCAGAACTAGACCTGTTTCACATAGTTTCCAGGTTTTTTGGAATCGGATTCGGACCCAGTGGTACCTAGGTTTCTGGAACGGGTACGTTAGTTTCTCAATTATGTTTTTTTTTATTATATAGACACATTTTGAAAAGAAAAGAAAGTTTTGAAGTGGCTTTAATTAATTAACAGATATTAATTAAACACTTCATAGTTTAATACATTTTAATTATTCCTACCGTTTTTTTCTTGCTCACTATAAACAATGACAAAAAACATATTAATTTTTTTTCAAAATGTAGGAAATAAAATATGAAACAAGTAATTTTTTATAATTCTAATAATATTTTTTTGATAGAAAAGAAGAACAGAGCTCAACCTAAGAAAATAAAAAAACCCACAACAGTACAGCAAACGTGACAACTTTAAGCACGAATGAATCTAAGGCATGGAAACTCCACGGACATCCTCAGCTAAAACTCTAGGCAGGCTCAAGAAGTGGATCACAAACAATAACAGATTACAGCACTCGACTCCTTGACGCGCTAACCAATCTGCAGCACAGATTAGCTTCTCTATAGTAGTGAGATATTAACCATTGCTATAAATTTATCTTCCCTAATCTTTCAAAAATTTATTAAAAAGGAATTAAATAACTTAACAAAATAATACAGCAACTTTTCATTGAGAACCGCACACCGAGTACCCCGTCCCAAAATTATTACCAGACCGTGAACCGGTCCACACGGGTCCCGAATTTTGGAAACCAAAACCGGCTCCCATAAACGCCGAGTCGAACTCGTCGGGTCTAACTGGGTCCGGGTGCCGGTGCCGGGTGCCCCAGTATTTTTGCTCGTCCCCTACTATGTAGTTAGAATGTTAGATGCATTGTAAGTTGTAATCAATATTTACACAATTAAAAAGAATTGAAGGTGTAAAACATGACTGGGTAATCCATATAATGACTGTTGGCGTATATATTATATTACGGAGTATAAATCAGTTAAAATAAAATTATTGGAATTGAATGCTAAGGTAATATATAATGAACTGGCTTATTTGTATATTATAATAAATACAGTAAATATTATTGGAATTGAGTCGTTAAATGAAAAGTGGAAGGGATCAATGCTTCTAAGAGCAAGGACACTTGCGCAAAATTCGCATATCTGTCGTCGGATATGGACACTATTCTTCGCGGACATGCGTTAATTCGTCGGATTCATATACATGAAAAATATAACTAAATTTTTATTATATTTTTTGGACACCGGAAACACGGATAGAAAACGTATTAGACCACGTTTTTGAAACTGTCAAAACCTTTTTTGAGAATAAGAATGTGTTCTCGCTATTCAAACTAAAACCCTAACACCCCATTAAATATCATTTCTTCTTTCCAAAACCCACTAAATTACCCATTATTCTAATATTATGGTCGCTCCAGAAACTCATTTCTTTTCTCGTCATTTACATTGCTGCCTGTGCTCCTTGACCGATTCGCTGGCACCGTTTTACTTCACTTATTTTGTTGCCTTTTGTATGGATTTTATTTGATTTGTTTCACCTAAATTTATACATTTTTTATCTTGTAATCATTTTAACTTATTTTCAATTATTTATAATGAGGACTGGTATTATTATAAGTGTTTGGATTTCGTCTATTCAAAGCAAAAACTTGTAACAATATATGTTTCAATTTAATATAATTATTATACTTTCCTCCGTTAACAAAAAACGCAACAAACATCCGGTTTTGAAAATAATCAAAGATAAACGCAACAAACTTTTCTTTCCATTTATAGTAAAAAAGTGAGATGTAATTTACCAAGCTATCCTTTATTATTATATGTATTAGTATGATGTTAATTCTGTGTTTTATTCTTTAAATTGTGATTAGCCATCCTGATTTGGTATACGATTACTCCTCCTATTATAATCTTCACCACAACATTTGGGCCCTTCCACCCAAAATCTTTTCCCCAAAAATTTTTGCCTTTTTGGTTCTTGTTTTTTCGTGTTCTTCCCGATCGTTCCAAAACCTAACCCTAGATCTTGCTTTCCTCTCTAATTCTTCCACCAAATTCTCTTGTATCCCTTCCAAATGTGATATTCGAGACGCTTCTGATTGCTTTTCGATTTCCTTGTTTTTGTTATAGATCTTGCCAAAACTGAGTCCTTTTTTTCAACTGTTACTTTGCAAACTACCATTCTTCCAAATCCCAAATGTTGGGGTCTGAAACCCTTATATGATGCTATGACAGTTGATGATACCTATTGAAGGATGCTTTTGTTCATCCAACAACTCAATTGACGAAATGAACGGGTCATGAATATCCATGGCGTTTGTTAACGACTCTGGTGATAAGGGAGAGGAAGTTGTCTGTCATGCTGCGTACAAAGCTTTAGGTAAGGTTTAAAAAAAGTTGAATAATTCAGATGCATGTTATAGGAAGTATAAGGAAGAATTTGGTTGGACTAGGAATTGCGGGGGAAAGCCAAAGGGTTAGGTTCTGTGGGTGAGCGGGTTCTAAAGGGTAAAGAGATTGTGACTGAAGTGAGAAGTGAAAGTGCAATGATCAGATCTACGGGTTGACCAAAGGGAGTGGAACGTAATTGATGCTATGAGAGGGAGATTTTGCGGGTTAAAGGAGACAAGGAAGTAATAGTGATGAATAATGACCGATGAAGGTCAGCAGGAGGCAGGAGGTTGAGGGAGTTGAGGTGGTCCCTGATCTTGGAATTGAGATTTCCTAGAAGAAAGTACAAAGGGAAGGGGAGGTGCATCTGACTCATGTGAGCCCAATTGTTGATGTGGTGGCCATAATCTTAGTGAATTGGGAAGAGGGAAATGCGTGTCACACCATATTTGTGTGGTATTTTGATAGTTGATGTTCCAGCGAGGTTTTATCTAATGGAGGTAAAAAAAAGCAAGACTACAGCCTCCCATCGTGTCGTCTGGTAACCTTGAGACGCAGACTTGCTGGAACCTGAGCCTGTTGTGGATCTGAATCCCCAATCAATTTCTACGAATCCCTGACTACGGTTTTGTTTCTATCTGCAATCTCTGTTTTATATCAATTTGGTTATGCTTTTGCCTTTTTTTATGAATGGTTGGATTGTGATGGTAGAGATATATAGATATATATGATGGCTTGGAATAGATATCATTTGATGATGGTTTGGATTAAGTTGCCTTACTTGTTTTTGTCTGAATTTGATGGACTGGTTCTGTCACATGGCTGTGAATTTTTTTTCATGCTTTGTGACTCGTTGGTTTTTATCTGACTTTTGGATGACTTTGATGAACTGGTTATTTGTCTCACAAATGCTTGATTGTTTTCATGCTTTGGACTCATTGTTTTGTCTGATTTTTACTGAGCCTGTTGATGGTTGGTGGCAATATTGGAATTTGCTGGTTTTCATTAACCTAGATTTGGTTGATGGCTGACAGGATGATCATTGATTTTGTTGGTAACTTGAATGATGGTTGAAGTATCATTTTTATGTGCACTTTGATTTGCTTTATGGTGAAGTATACATTTTTTATGTGCCTTTTGATGTTGATTTATGGATGTTGATTTATGTTGATTTATGATAAAGATGGTTCACATGTCAGCTTTAAATCTCTATGGTTGTTTGTTGGTTTGTGGTTCTGGATTTTAATGGTTGTTGTTGAGTATTGTGGTTTGGATTTTAATTGTTTGTGTTGGCGTTTGTGGTTTGGATTTAATGGTTGTTGTTGGTTTGTGGTTTGGATTTTAATTGTTGTTGTTGGTATTTGTGGTTTGGATTAATGGTTGTTTCGTTGGTTTGTGGTTTGGATTTATGGTTGCTGTTGTCTTGTGGTTTGGATTTTAATTGTTGTTTGTTTGGTTTGTGGTTTTTGATTTTAATTGTTGTTGTTGTATTGTTTGTTTGGATTTTAATTTGTTTGTTGTTGGTTTGTGGTTTGGATTTTCATTGTTTGCTGTTGTGTTTTAATGGGAAGTCATTGGTGAATGATGAGTCTTGGTGTCAGTCTGTGCTTAAATATGTGTCAAATGAATCAAGAAGAAGACTTAGGTGCCTTTGTGTTCTCACTACTGTGTGTTTAAAGACCTTTAATACCTCAATTACATACCTGAATGATGGGATTCAGCACATTGTCCCGTCTGCGCACAAGTTTGTTTGTCACATTGGTGAGTTTAGAGACTTGAATGTGGTTGAAGCATATCTATGAACTGGCTCCACACTGTCAGTTGCCCATCAATGTGATTGTAGCTTAGGTGATGAAAGGTGGACATTTGTGAGAAACTTTCCCGATGGTTACCTAGTTACATATTGTCACATAGGTGGAATTGTTCAGGAGTAATTGAGGTTTGAAAGGCGTGTCGCGCACTACAAGATAATAATTTACTATAATCTCCTAACAATGTAGTAGGCGTAAGCAGGGTCGATCCAACACAAAGAAGGTTCAATAATTATTGCCGCTAAGAAGTTCAATTTATTACGAAGTAAACAACATACTGAAAAGAGAGTTGAAACTATAGTAACTAAGAAAGGAGCTTAAGGATAAAATATCTAGGCATTAAGTATTCCGCTAATATAAAACATACGTAATCATTATCTTACCCTTAAATCAATCAGAAAAATATTAGCGGATAGTTGCGACCCTAAGTACTTAATACCAAAGATTTCTTTCGATCAATCATGCTTTCCCTAACAATGCAATCGTACCACCTATTTTCATGGAGTCATACATATGGACAGATTAAGAATAAAGCATCCTAAAATCTAGCAGTCCCGACAACTACTTTTCGTGATGATTTTCCTACTTTTGTCTAGGGTCTAAAATCGATTCAAGAGCCAACTTTCGTACGAAACCTAACACATTCAATAAGTACTATTTCTAGTCATATTGATAATAAACCAAACCCAGCAAAGAATGAAACAAAAAACCAATTGATTTGGGGATTTGGGATTAAATCATAACATATATTCATATTAGGGTTAAACCAAAATCCTAGTAACAACCTAATCAAACATAATAGAGAACAAACAATGAACAAATGTAAAATAATAAACTATTTAAATAAAAAAACTATTTAAATACAAATCAAAACAAAACCTGAATGAAAGGACTAAAATGGAGAAACTTGCTGCATAAACTGCACGCATCATGCGGCCTTCAAAGCCCGCAAGCGGCTCTCCTTCTATCCCCATCTTTTTTGCCTAATATCCGAAAATAGGTATTTAATGGTCTTGGCAATGGGCTATTTAATGGGCCTTTGCACTATTAATTAATATAAGTACATGGGCCACGACAATTTGGGCGGCTGGGTACCCATAGGGCAAACATGAATGGCAGCAACAAGGGTCGAAGAACCCATAGGGCGTGGTTTTTGTCCTAGACCAATGAGTCACTTCAAAAGGGCTGAATCTTGAGGTTACAGACATTAAGATGAGGCGATGTAACCTACGAGCGAAGATCTTTGAAATAGTCTTCCAATGCAACTGAATCCTTCAATCCATAAAGTATATCACAAGATATGAGCAAAATAGATGAGAAAGTTGTCCAGTGAACTTTCGCAAGCAATGACGTTTCTCAGATTTTAATCAAATACCCAATCAAGTTGTGCCATGACTCTCATGAAGCTAAAAATCACTTCATGTGAATGTTTTTTCATTAACTTCACGAATAAAGCTCCATATACTACAATAAACAAAAATACCTAAAAGAGTAAGTCGAAATATATACAAATAAAGCTCAAAGAATTAAATATGGAGAAAATATGAACAAATATCAATTAAATATAACATGTAAAATGTGTATTTTAATCGACTTATCAAACGGTTTCATAAATGCAAACAAGTTAAAACAAAAGCTTCTTTTTTTTTTTTTAATCTTTAGCATCCATAATTAACACATTATCTGGTTCAAGATAACATCATACAATGATAACATGGCATAACAAAACAGTTGTCTATTTTAATAACATCCTACTTAATAAAGAACTTACCCTTTTAAATTGAAAAAACATCCCCTACTAATTAACATGCCAACAAGTCTCTAATTTTCAAGTGATAACACTGCTACTTAAACAACTAGTTAAATCTGCCATTACACTAAAAAATGACCAACACACCAATCTCCCCCTTACCAAAAAACATACCTACAAGATGGTAATATGTGTGGCAGTCACACGTGGCCTATGTACAACTCATTCATCAACTACGATCATCTTCACCCCACTTGTTCAGAATTTCATGTCTCTTGATAAAATGTGACAACTCTATTTAGAATATCAACATATTATCCAATTTCTGATCAACCAAAATTTTCAGGAAGTGTTCCCAACTTTTCCCATCCTTTGCTTTCATTGTGTGGTAACTTGTGTAGTTTGTTTCCACTTTCACCATTTAGGACTTCAATCATGCAATATTGAAGTTGTAACAACAAACTTGATTAATTGTGTGTCCATAAATGCATAGCTTCCTCTACTCTCTTCTATGAGCTCATATCAATGATTTTTGGGAATGATTGATATTATTGATTGAAAATCATTGAAAGGCGTCTAAGTTACTTAAAGTCTGGAGACGACTGAGGTGGTTGGAAATTAATTGAATGTGTAAACCCATTTGCACATTGCAGCTGCCCGATCTTTCGTCTTCCCTTGTAATGTGTGGCCCTGACATTATTTGCTGTATAATAAATTCCCTTGAAAGACCTGCAGTCATTGAGCAACAATCCTGGGATGACCATTTGTCTAATGAGCATACGCCTAATCATTGTTTGAATTGACTTACTGCACTGCCTTGGTCCATTATACCTTTCCTATCTATTCTTTGGATGATTTTTGGCCCTCTCCATACTCACAGATCAAGGATAATTCCATATATACTTAATTACACGATCAATGAATTAACACATTTTCATCATATAAGGGGCCTACCAATTTACACCCATAATACAATTAGTTTTGTACCTTTTGATTGTTGACATCTGTAAGGATGGTCACTCTTTTGTGGAGAGTATGAATCTCCTTTTCTGCTGGGTTTAGATAAAACCACTTTTCATCTATGTAATGACATTTCTCATTTCATCAAACTGAGCAAACTGACCTTGTCTGCCTTGGGTGGATGTGTTTCACACCCACATTCATTCTCTCCAATTTGTGATCTTTGTGACACGCAGGAAGGTTTTTACTTGGGATGACCGCCTGAGTCTGCCCTTTTTTCAACAACCTATTGAACCACAGTGTGAGGGACCTATCAAGGTACCAACAAAAGCCCTAATAGTTGTCCTAGATGAAGTGGTACACGTTGGTGGAAATCCTCCTATACTCTTTGGATTCCTTCAACAACACCCTTCTTTTTTGGTCTGACATCGATGACTTCCCCTAGAATCTCTCTGACTTTGAATGTCTTTTGAAAATTCTTTGATATTGTGGATCTATGGACCACCATTGTGTTTGCTAAACTTATGTTTGAAACCCTCTTGGAACTTTGTTGCCTTAAATGTTGAAGTAAATGATGAACACACGATTTTTTTCCTTGAGAGTAAGATTACATTTATCTCTTGTGCTTGAAAATTACCTAAATGCATCTTTCTTGTTGCTGTTGCTTGTTCTTCTTGTTCTGTTTAGAATAAAGGAGGAGATTAACCTCACTCTCTTGCAGCAACCCACTTCAGTCTAACAGCACCTTAACAAAGTAGAAGAGCTTCATCATCTTATCTGCACAATAATTTTGTGATGTTGATTGCTGCCTGTAACTAGGTATTAGGAGTAATTAATTAGTACTGTATTGTGTAGTAATATGTGAATATGTAACTAATTTTTTGCTAACTCTAAAAACTTGGCAATTTGAATGCTCTCTTGATTTTTTTGGACGATTGAGGCTTGTAATAAATGATAGATTATAGGCCAAGTTGAAAACAAAATTTGAAATGTCAAGTTTTATGCCATAATTTGGTGAGGAAGTTTGAAATTTTTGGGATGTTACAATTTTTAGGTGGGATGTAACGCACATGTATCAATTCCCAAAAAATCAGGCCCATGTGCATGGGTTAGTGACTAGAGGGACCGACAACCTCTCCCTCCTTTTACTTAATTCAATAACCCTTATTAAACTTCTTAATCACCACTTGCATTTTTTCTTCTAGGAGTAGTAACTTCTCTTTGTTGGCATTTTTTATTGTTTACGGAGGAAGATTTACTAGTCCTCATGTTGATCACTTTTTTAATTTGATGTTTTCTCATACTTCTTAGTGTGTTCGTGTCCTTACCCGTTTTGGGTGTAATTTACTACACTTCTAGAGAAAATGTAATACGGAGTAATTGTGTTTTATGCTTTATATGTCTTTCGTTATGCTTCGCGGAGGATCCAATCTGACATATAAGGCTTGCACTTTTGCCCCAATGGAACGAAGTGTGATCCGCACCACTGTCGTACATACATTTGAGCATCAAACACTAAGACTATGCATTATCACTTAAGCAATTTTAAGAGAAGACTTATGGGTGTACATAAGCAAATTAAACGAAATACAATTTTTAATGCAATAAAAATGTAATGTATGTCATTTTCTTAATTATTTTGCAAATTAGCTCGTGTAACATCATTACTTCTTTCACGCATTTTTAATATACATTGAATATTTCTTTGTGGTTAGTTTCACAGGATAGCCATTCTTACATCTCAACGTTAATCAGACAACAATAAGAAGGTCGTTGTTCTTTACTAATACATCACATCAAAATGTTCCAACACGTAGCCACAATAGACTTTCCATTTGGATATAAGCCATTTCCTTAACCCAAACAAATCCTCGGTCGGCATGAAACACCGGGTTACCTAAACGGAAATATCTGATTAAAATTCCATTTTCTAATCCATCTTTCGGGCTTAAAACTCAGCAACCATCTTTTCCCCCATATATTCTCCCTTCGACCATGGCGTAAATATGATACATAACGAACCAACCTTTTTTAACCAACGGCCATCAGGCAAAATATCATTTTCCAAACACGCCTTTGATCTACGGCAACGGGTGGGGTTATAATCGTAATATTCGGATATGATGACTGCGTGCAAGTAGTGATCTCATTGTAACTCTTCACGAGTCGAACGTACACCCTGCCCTTTTCTTGTTACGAATAGAATTTGTCAATTTTCGAGTCGAATTTTATCAATAACGTCTGAATTTTGTGACAATAACCAAAACAACCAACTTAGACCGGTCGATGTAGTGTCTTTACCCGCTAAGATGACACTTATCACAACATCCCTTAAAATTTTTGTTGAACTCAAATCCGAATTAAGGTTATCATCATCCATARCATTAATAAATCGAGATAATAAATCCTCGTAATTGTTGTTGTTTGATAACTTTTCTTCCAATCTAAGCCGTATAATATTGTCAGCAAACTCGTGGACGGTTTTGATTGATTCCTTCAATTTTTTCTCCGATCCAAAATTAAAAACTTTTTTAATTTTCCACCACATTGGAATTGCATACATAAAACGACCCGAACTAAGCTCAGTAGCCTCATTAAAAGCTTGCATAAACTCCAACTCACTTGAGCCGTCRGACTGGTTCAAACAACCCGGGTCAACATTAAAAGCCAACTTACACACATTATCAAAAGCGAACCGCTCCAACACATCTTGCAAGTCTAAAACCCGATTTGAAACGGAAGCCTCTTTTAATATTGGATTAAGCCGAGATGTAATCTCTACTTGAACCGAGTTTAGTAGGAAGTTTCTCAAGGTGCGCATGTTAAATGCAAAACTAGCCGTTTTGCGTTGCATGCGCCACACAAGGCCATCGGCATTAAAAATRCCGGTGCCTAGGAAGTCATGGAGGATGGAAAGAAAYCGAGGACCTTTGGGGTAGTTTTCAAAGCGGGTTTTGAGTATGTGCTCCATGTTGGCAGGGTCCGCAGTGAGGACACCGTGGGTCCCACCTACRGGGCGGTAAAAGGGCGCCGTGTGGCCGGGGAGGGTAGACAAAATATGAGTGGTCCATTCAAGAAAACGGTGACGATTGGACAAAAAATCAGGRATTGTGCCCAAAATTGGATATCTTTGAAAGCCAGAAATGATTKTGTTGGATTTGATGAAAAACTGGATGAAACAATAGAGTATAGGAGTAAGGCATAAGGTGATAATAAAGAGAAATGTTGGACTAATTTCCATGATATTTCTTAGCATTTGTAACTTAAAAATGGAAATGTGATATATAGTATGGTTGATGAAATACATCAATCGGTTATAATGAAAGGAATTGAATTGCAGTGATTTTGAATCAAAGCTTAAGTAAAATTCTGATTTTTGG
>SNQN01007806.1:0-31753 GCA_008642245.1 Bassia scoparia | reverse complement strand
TGTAGTTCTTCCTTTATTCTTCCACTTGGACCATTTGCATTTATATAGGTGTCCGATAGTAATGTAAGATTCCTAAGGATAACTGTTTGGACAGAATTGTTTTTCCTTACTTGTTTCATTCGTATCGTATGTACTCAATTCTGGTAAGTGAGTAATGGTGTAATGTTGAATTGATGTGAGGTTAAAGATTAATTATGAAATTGGAATGGTGAGTTGTTTTACTCGTTAATTAGAGAACTTTGGTCATTATTTTCCTGTTGATGATCGCGACCGTTACTAAAATCTTTAAGGAAGCACTGACCAGCTTATTGTGCATTCAATGACGGTTCAACTTTAATGGTTTGTGCTGAGTAATTATTCCTTAGCGACAGTTTGTAAAATTATTCCTCACTGAATAGTTAAGCTTAGTTAAGTAATTTTATTTTCTTTTAAATGAGCTTAGTTAAGTAATGTTAATGATCAGTTTAAATAAGGGATATTTTTTGAATCGCAGCTTGTGAACAATAATAATATCCAGCTTTGTTTCCTAGTTACTTAGTCGGTCTAAGGGTTGGAGGTTATAATTAAACGGATCTTAGAGGTGTTTTCGTTTGTTAATAGGAAACTGAATGTGTTGATTATCATGAGCTATATATAGCTAATTATCATGTAATGCAAACATATCCAAGAATTTAATCAAACATTTCTTACACCATTTTTCGTGTGAAATTTATTTTTGTGCAAGTTAGCCTAATTGATCAAATCTAACTTTGGCGAAGTTTCTTGAGTGTTGGTTGAGAGTTTCATATTCTTCTAAAACGTTGTTGTTGCTACGCAATGTTGAGAATGCTCCTCTAAACCACTATTGTCTACTCCACAAGTGATTGGAGAAGTTCCTGCCTTGTTATACAGTTTCCTCAAAGTGATGTGGTTTGAAGAGGTCCAGTATAACTATATTGTTTGGAATAATTTCATTGTGGATATCGAATAGTACAGAACACATGTCTGTGCCAGAATTTTGAGTTCCTATTTGTGAACGTCATTTGTGCTTTATGGTTTAGACGACATCACTTTTTATAGCTGGTTGTCAGTTGTGAAGTTGTGTAGTGTCTAGCATTACTGTCATATATAGGTAACGTTTTCGTTCCTTAAGTTATGAGGAATCTGATAGATTTGGAAGAACTGAATTGATTGACATGATAAGTATAAACTGCTGTGTTGAACTTATACAAGGACGATCATACAATATAATCAGTTTCTTTGATGATCAGAATAATATAGGTAGAAATCCTTTTCCCTGACGTAGGGTGTCCTTTATAATATTGCAGTCTTCTTCAGGATTGCCATTCTGGTTCACTAAATTTTAAGTGATGATGCTGATATATACTGTTGAATCTCTAAAGAATTTTGAATTATGCACCTTGATGAAGAGGCTTAGAAATCTTCTACCCTAATTAGCGTGTTTCAGGTTTGTCGATATTGTTGTTAGTTGCTTTGCATTCATACTGTCCGTAATATTCGTTAGTATATGGGTATTAACATATGATGTGGTATGTGTTATTTGAGATAGAAGGATAATTCTCTGTTTCCACAATTTTAAAGTGTGCAATTATAGTTTTTTGGAAAAGTGCGCAAGTGATGTCAATCTGATGATACCGTAAGTTGCTATATGTCAATGCATTTTTCTTTCGTTATTGTGATATGGAAACCAGCTTGCAAGTCTGGTTTCTACCTATTTTTTAATTTCAGAAGTGAAATTCACTGTGACCGTTACGGATTATTCGGTGTCGGTAAAAAAAATATTACTTAAATAAAAAAATATTGAGTTATCGTCATCGGTAAAAAAATAATATTATATAAAAAATACTGATACCGACCGAATATCGGGTGTCGGTAATGCTTTAAATTAAAAAAAAAATAATAACCGAGTTCGTTACCGACCGATTAATCGGTCGGCATACCGACCGTTAAAGATCGGTCGATATACATCCGACTGATCTGAATCGGTCGGTAAATTCCCCTCATGACTTGCCAATTTTGAAGCAAAATTGTATTTATCGACTCGAATTATTAATTCAGTCGGTTTTTGTATAGTTTCCGATCGTATTCTTTAAATCGGTCGTATATGGTTTTTTGTGCTTTCGAATACTCTGACCGAGTTAATCGGTCGTAAGAATGTCGGATGTAATTGGTCGTAAATCGGTGGTAAAGCTTTACCGCCAAATTTCGTCGGTAATTTTTGGATTACCGACCGTTGTGATCTGACACTTCTTACCGGACCGATTTTCGGTGGAACACCTGTTACTCGCCTTGGTTAGTTGCCGAGAAGTTCCGATCGGTTAAGTGGTGGTCGGCGATAGCCAATTTTCTTGTTTTTTATGCTACAACGACTGGAGTCACTTTCGCCTTGGCTTTAAATGAATTAATAGGCATAGACTTAAAACGGGTTTCCGCGTATGCTTCCATAAAAGAAGTGCGGTGGCGACTTCCTTTACTCATTTCGAGTATAAACACACAACTACAAGCATACTCACAATATGCAAAAGGCAAGAATTCAATTCTAGCAAACAAACCGAGCCGCCTTTAAATTGTACCCCCGGAGCAGAGGGACCGTACCTAGTCCGGCCCGGTGACGCCTTGACGCTTGTACAATCATGAAGATGGAACATAAGGAGAATAACTTGTTGTGGAACAAAATTGACACAAACACCATCCATTATAAAGGGGTAAGTATCAGACTACCGTTGTATTACAAGGAAGGATGATTACCTCTATGATTACACACAATGGGATGAAAATTGAACATCTTACTAATCCATGATAAGTGATGAAACACATTTATATAGAGTATTTAAGCATTTTAGGTTGCGTTACTAGAATATATTAGTTTATTTAATTGCATTTTAGGTATATATCAATTGTATTGATTATCCATTTTATGCTCTATTACGCTTTGTTTGTTGTTTTCCTAATCTTTTAGGTAGTTTTATAGCTACTTGAATGCTGAAGGTTTCCCAAGAGTACTCAAGAGGGGGGTGAATTGAGTGCCCAATAAAATTTTCGATTTGCTACTGTTCTAGTCAGGTAGACCAGTTGTACTGGTCTTCGCAGCGGAATTATTAGTTAAACAGTTAGTAGAACAGTTATCGAACAATAATAAAGGACACAGGATATTAACGAGGTTCACCCAACTTTGGGCTACGTCCTCCTAACCTAGTTACTTTTATTAATTCTACTCCGAATGAATAATAGTAACCCTCACTCTGTCAATGTATGATCTCTCACACAATGAAACCCCACACTCAACCCAAGTGTGCTATTTCGCACTTGAACTCTCAAATGCTACCCGATCACCAACCCCTTGTTGAAGATCCAATACAAGTTTCTTTCTCTCAAATAACTCTCACAAAGAGCGTACAAGAGTAAATTAAAGCTCAATATATGCACTCGTATGATCTATTCTTGCTTGATGTAAAACTAAGGACTTTTTCTTCTCTCAAGATATAACTCTTTGAAGCTCGGAGAGAATCTCATTTGAAAGAGTGCATACTCATGAAAATTTATAGGCAAGAGCCATGCAATTGATCATGGTCGAACCCTACAATATGTGAGATATTTGTTTCCAAAGATCCACACATATTTTAGTAAAGTTTACAAGATATTATTTTATACAAGATAAAATAATATCTAGTTAACTTAACTTCGACAAAATCAATTACACAATATTCCTAAGTAAATACTCTTACTAGATCACCTTGAAGTTTCCAAACATCTTTTTAGGAAAGTCTTCAAAAACGTTTACTTGCTCGACAAGTGATCAGAGTTGTGAGAATAGTAACTGTTCTTCTAACTGGTAGTGTTGAAGCCAACTAACCAACTGGTCTAGTTATCTTCAACTCTACAAGAAAGTCACATAATTTGTCCATCAATTAATACAAGCAATCAACCCCACTTATGCATTTATACAATATAAAGACCTAGTCTAAACCTAAAACTAATTCTCATATTCTTCAACATCTTCAAAGCTTTGCCCTTGATCTTCTTTTCAACTTGGAATGTTTACGAGATCGAAGGACTTCTTGCTCAGAGAGTTGGAAAACATGTATGCTAAAACACATAGAACAATTTGAACATATAATTCTAAGCATACATGCACTTTCTTTCAAGTGAGCAAGAACAGTTTTCTTAGCTGTTCAGACCAGCTGTATTTATCCGACAATGTACCTGTTCCTGACTGTTTGTCATCACTCAAAACACTAGGGAACTCAAACAATGCTTTCGAAGAGATCTTGAATGGATTGTATAATTATTGCAAAGAAAGTTGACGAATTAGTTTCCAAAGGGTCAAAAAATACAGAAGTCGAATTTAGTTGAAGATAATGAGATAATTAATTGAAAAGGAACAAATCTGATACATGTTCACTCTTTTGATCGTAACTCAAGTTCTGCATCGGTACCGATTAAATTGGGTTAAAACTAGACTTAAAAAGATGCAAAAGTAGGCCACAGTCTCACAATGTCTAGAACTCAAGATATGGGCCTGCGAAGTTGACCGTAAAGTTGACCGCGGCCAGAAGTTACGACTCGAGATTTAGTTCGTCCTTATAATTAGATGATATCTTTTTATTTTCTGATTTTGAATTAATTAAGGGAGAGAGGAAATATAAATACTCAAGGTTATCTTATTTCCTTCTCATGCATTATTATTCCTAGGATTAGAAAGAATTACGCTTTCTCTTTCTTCCTCATTGAAACCCTATTTTTACTTTCTCCATTAATTTCAAGTTTCAAGGTATTTTTCCATTAGTTTCTTCTTTATTATTTTCTTTATTATTTTCATTATTAGTTTTCATTCTTTAATTTATTTGCTATTGATTATTGTTAATTGTTATTAGTATTATTTTCATTACCTTCAATCATGAATCTTAGGTTTATTATTTCTATTGTTCTTATTAATTTGATCATGAGTGAGTAGTTTAATTTCTAAGGCGATTGGGGATCTATAGCAATATGATTGGCATGTATTTGGCTTGATTCAATTATTGACTTGGCGATTAATTAATTTTCTATTAGATTGTTCTTCATGTTAATCAATTTCATAGGGCCCGAGTTAATTGCTTAATTTGATTAGTCACGAGTCTTTAGATCTAGCGATTGAGACTTAGCACAAGATCTACGTCAATAGGTAGAACAAGACTATCCTAGGTCGAGAGATACGGTTAGCAGTAGTTCTATGGTTTATTCGATTCGAGAGAACTTTGACCCTATTTTGATTGTGCCTAGTTATGAATTGTTGATGCCGAATTATTGCTAATAACTGCTATAGTGAACCATAGCCTTAGATTCTTTATCCATATAGTTTAATTCATTTAATTAGTCACTCTTGTTAGTCTTAGTTTAATACAATCACAAATCAAAGATCCTTGTATTAGTTTAGATGCTTTAATTCAATTAATCGATACTTGTTGCTTCTTCGTGGATTCGATCCTGTTACCACTAGCTGCATAGTTAGTCTTGATATGTATTTTTGATAGGTACGCGACAAGCCTGTCAAATTTTGGCGTCGTTACTGGGGAAGCGACATTGTTTTATTGATTAATTGTTTGTGTCTGAACTATTTTTTTTTTTTTTTGTCTTMGAGAACAATTTGTTGTTCTTCGGGACAGTACTTACGATCGCTGCATTTTTCTTTTAGTTTATGGGCACGTCTTCCCGACTTGGGGATTTGATTCCATACGATCCCGAGGTGGAGCGAACTTACCATAGATGAAAGAATTTCGCTAGGCGATTGGAATTTTCAGACTCATCTGTCTCTCGTCAATTTTCGAATCCCTTGTATGAAACTTATTTCGGGGAGGAGGAGTTACATTCTGTGCGTAATGAAGTAGTCCATTCTGATTCTGAACCTGAAGAGATGGTGGCACAGCCAGAACGCTCTCTTATGGACTACTCTCAGCCTAGTCGGAACAAATGTCCGACAGGTCTAGGGATGCCTACTCTAGCAGCAACCAACTTTGAGCTTAAACCTGCGCTGTTGAATATGATCGAGCGCAATCAGTTTGGAGGGAATGCGACTGAGGATCCTAACTTGCATATCTCTAATTTCCTCCAATATTGTGGTACTGTTAAGCATGCTTGTGTTGAGCCGGACCAACTTCATGTCATGTTATTCCCTTTTTCACTACGGGACAGGGCTCGATTGTGGTTGAATAGTCTTGATCCAGATACGTACAACACATGGGATTCAATTTCTCTTGCTTTCTATAAAAAAATATTATCCTCCAGAGAAGACTGCTCAAATGCGTAGCAAAATCACTAACTTTACGCAGGATGTTAATGAGACTTTATGTGAGGCATGGAAGCGATACAAGGAATTACATCGAATATGTCCTCATCAAGGATTAGAGAAGTGGCTCTTGGTCCATACTTTCTATAATGGTTTGAATAGTGAATCTAGTATTATTCTCGATTTAGTAGCAAATGGGAGGTTCATGAATCAAACAATTAATGCTGGATGGAAGTTGATTGAGGAAATGGCCAATCATAATGCTCAATATGGAAATCCTCGAGGCTCGATTAAGAAGGGTGGCAAGCATGAGGTTGATCAAATGACTCTATTGGGAGCTCAAATTTCGACCATCAATCAAAAGCTGGAAGGTATTAATATTGCACAAACCAGTCAGCCAACTTTAGTTGCAGCCATATCACGGCCGAATGAGATGTATTGTGACAATTGTGAAATGATGGGACATCTAGCTCATGGGTGTCAAAGTCCGATGGAGCAAGTCAACGTGTTTCAAACGCATCGTGCTAATAGTCCGTACTTTATTACTTACAATGAAAGCATGAGAAATCATCCATATTTTTCATATAAGAGTACCAATGTGCTTAATCCTCCATCAGCTCCACAAAAGCCTCAACAACAGCAACAACAATATCAACCTCGCTATCAGCCTCCTCATCAAAAGCAACAGTACAATCAACAATACCATCAGTCGCAGCCATCGCAGGCTCCAGCCACTGATCCAGCCATAGTCGAGTTGAAAAGCATGATGATTCAGATGCAGAAGGATCAACGGGCTTCTATGATGTAGTTCCAAACGCAAGTCCAACGAGATATTCAATCTTTAGTCACTCATAATAAGCAGTTGGATACGCAGATGGCGCAATTGGCTGCTTCTACTGCACAGCGACAGCAGGGCGCCCTTCCTTCACAACCAGAGTAACCGAAGGATAGTGTTTATGCGATCACCATTCGCAGTGCACTAGTTACGTAGCCGCACCTATGCATGAGGAGGATGCTGAAGACAAAAGCTAAAAAGGAGGAGGAGATATGGAGGGCGCCTCATATTGTGGTGCCACCCATTCGACTACCTTTCCCATCTAGAGTTGCAAAGAAAAAGCAGGATCAGCAACTTAACAAGTCTCACGATGTGAGAAGAACCTTCAGGTAACTATTCCTTCTACTAAGTTCATTAATCAAATTCCCTCTAATGTTAAATTTCCAAAACACATGTTAACTGAGAAGAGATAATTTAAATCGGTGGAGAATTTTGCTTTTTCTGAACAGAGTCGTGTTATTTTGCAAAATAAGTCTCCACCAAAGTCAAAGGATCCTGGGAGTTTTTCTATTCCATGGGATATTGGAACTATGTATATCGACAAAGCGTTGTTTGATTTAGGTGCAAGTGTTAGTGTCATGCCTTTGTCGGTATGTAAAAAGTTTAATATAGGAGATCTCAAGTGCATTAGTATTACCCTTTAAACAGCCGAGGGTTCTCTAAAGCACCCACTGGATAACATCCCTGTATCTCTTTCTAGAGATCTTCTGGAGGGCATTTTGTGTGTTGAGTCTTTTGCAGGTGAAGGTGAAGTTGGAAAGGAAACTACGACTTGTGAGTTTCGTGTGGAGAACAAGGCAATGCTTGATAATTCATGACATAAACTCTTTCCTAGAAGGTTAAAGTCGAATGTCAATAAAAGTGGCTATATGGAGGAAATGAATGTGAAGCATGAAAAGTCTAAGGTCCACAAGCCATATCTCGTTTTCGTCATAGAGATGATATAGTTGGCCTTATGGGGATTTTATATCTTCAAGAGCCACCTCCTATCGGTTGATCATAATCAAGGTAATTCGTCATGCTCGCGACGTTAAACAAGCGCTTTGCGGGAGGCAACCCGTCATTTATTTCTTAGAGCATTTACTTTTTTTTTTACTTATTTATTTTAGCTTTTATTTTGTTTTTTTTTATTTTTATTTTTGTGGTSAGTTGAGTGTGAGGGTTTTAATTCTTTGTTAAGTTTTAATATGTAGGTGAGTATGTATGTGTTAGAAGGCTTGATCAAGAAATAAATCAAAGTGCAATTGCAATTGAAGTAAAGCAAATGAAAAGCAAATAATAATAATAATAACAATACTAGAGGTGGAGCAAGAAAAGCAGTAGGGAAAAAAAAGAGCAAAGGGAAACCTGTATATTTCCCTTTATGGGAATAGTACCCGTATCGGGGCCGAAACAATAGCACGCCGCAACCTAGCATTTCACCCCAATAGGACAGAATGGCCATGTAGGGACCGCGACAGCAGCAAGAGGGCAGAGTTTAATGGCCCGATTCGGGCAGAAGACCCCTGCAGGGACCGCAACAACGCAAACCACAGCACAACAACTGCCCAATCCAGGTATGATGACCCGATCGGACACGTTTCAAGTGAGAATTTCGGGTGTGAAGGCCTTGAAGAGTCACGTACACATCGCAGCAGGCCACGCAACTCTCCTCTTCTCTACTCTGACGAACTGCAACGGCGACACTTCATTAGCCACCCCTTTTGCACCTCTTCATTCTTCTCTGTCGTGCGCCACCACCTTACCACCTTGAAATCTGTTTCACGCTGCCCCTTTGTGTAACCCACAACAACTGGACCACTGTACCACCTTTCCACAACGTAACCCCTCTTCTCCTTCATACTTTTAGTCGACCAACACCAAGGTTAATTATTTGATGTTGATACCACTACGTCTTTCAAGGAGCTTCTGGTCTCACCGCTTCTTCTATTGATAATCCTACCGAACCACCTTTGGTAGGCGAAGCTTGTACTAAGTGAGCTTCTTCTTTCCCTTTCTCCTATTTGTATGCATTTCACAGTGAAGACACTGTGTCTCATTTAGCTTGGGGGAGGGATACTTATTATCTTTATTGCTTTCTTAGGATTGTTGCATGGTTTGTACCATTCATTAGGAGTGGGAGATAACTTGCAACAAAAAAAATGTATTGCTTTCTTAGTTGTTAGTGTGTTTCATTTTCCATTGATGCTATTATTGGGTTCTTTGATTAAGTATGTTTCCTTATGCCCTATGGTTAACATTTTTGGAATTCATGATTATTGATCTTGACTATTGTGATCTTATGGTTTCATTTTTTATTCCTTGACTGATTTAGATTTGTGTAACTTAGTTGTACTTATTATTTTAGAATGAGGAATAGTTTTAACATGTGAGAATTGAGCCTTAATTAATGTATAATTATTCTTGTTTCTTTCTTGTGTGTTAGTTCTTGGTGTGTCACTGATCTTAGTCTTGGCTTGGTATTCATTTAGTTGGCTATTTGATCATTTGTTGAGCATGATAGGAGGCTTTCATATCTTAGGAGCTGTGCTACATTGATTTGAACACTATATTACTCCATTGATCCCTTATTTTTGAGCCTTATTCCATTCGTTTCGTGATTATCTACATTATTAACCCATATTGGCCTTGTTCGTGTAACTCAAGTCTTGCTTGGGGGAGCATTAGGGTGTTTGGTGTGTGTGGTGTATGCATCTATGGTGGCTCATGTTGGTGATTATTTGGAGAGTAGTAGTGGTGTTGATTTGTTGGCTCTTTGGTTCGTTTGTGTCGTCATCATCCATATCTCAGTTATTGTAATGCAAGGAAAAAGTTGTATTAATTATTTCAAAAAATGAAAAAAAGGGAAATTCTCAATGGTACTCACAAATTTTTGCGAAATCCCAGTGGTAGACATGAGAGTTTAAAAATCTCATATATAGACATGAGTTTAGTGTATATATGTGAAACTCTACCAAAACCACCCCGACCGCCCTCAAATGGCCCTTCCCAGCCACAACCACCTCCCTCAATACCTCCCCAGCCACAACCACCTCCCTAGCGACAACCACCTTACCAGTGTCTCAAATCGCCACACCCACCAAAACCACTTCCACAAATCGCCACACCCACCACAACCACTCAATCGTACCTCTCCGGCCACAACAACCACTCAACCATCCATCCCCAGCCACCCCACCAACTAGGGAGGAAGTTTGAGCGTGGTCGTGGTGGATTTTGGTTCAGTTTCACACATATACCTTAAACTCATGTCTACATGTGAGATTTTAAAACTCTCATGTCTACCATTGGGATTTTGCAAAAATTCGTGTGTACCATTGTGAATTTACCAAAAAAAACAAAAAAAAAGTGAAAAAAAATCAAGAAAATCCAAAAATAAGTTATTCTTTTAGTAGTTCTATAATGCCTTTGCATGTTGTATAGTTCATAGTTTGATGATGATACATGGTGGTTGTGGTTTGTATATATCGATTTAGTCTAGTTTATTGAGTTAGGAGTTGATTGGAGTTGTATTTAGCCTCTTATTTTAGGCTATGTTGATTCATTGGTGTTTTCTCCCCTAGAATGGACTTGCTAGCTCACATTTCCCAAAATTTATCCTACCCTTAACCTAAGCCCCATTACAAGCTAATAAAGACCTCACTTGATAAACTTGTGTCCATTTGTGTCTTCTAGATTGAATACCTTGCCAAGATTAAAGAGTATGTGTTGCATTTCGAGTCGACTTTTGTAGGATGAGTGCTATTATTTCCCCTTTCAAACACATGAGTGTTGGTGAGATGGGAGCGTGCCATTTTAGTATTATAGGCTACAAAAATTGATTCATATGCACATCTTTTGCATATATGGGCGGTGAGCAAACAGATTTATTTATCAATAATCCATCACAAAAGAGAGGAGTGTCATCACCGAGAAATTCTTCCTTGATTCGTATCTCTTATTATAATTTATGGCTTGGTTGTGCATTGATGATTCATGTTCTTGGATAGGCATTGGGCCATCCGGGAGCTTTGGTTGGGGGATTGATCACATGCTTTGCGATATTGCTTTTATAGGGTGAAGCATACTTAAGTTGAGAATCTCGTCTTTGTTTCTTGGGGACAAGCAACCGTTTAGCTTGGGGGAGATTGATGTAACACAATTATATAGAGTATTTAGGCAATTTAGGTTGCATTATTAGAACATATTAGTTTATTTAATTGCATTTTAGGTATATATCAATTGTATTGATTATCCATTTTGTACTGTGCTCTATTACACTTTGTTTGTTGTTTTCCTAATCTTTTAGATAGTTTTATAGCTACTTGAATGCTTTCGAAGAGATCTTGAATGGATTGGATAATTATTGCAAAGAAAGTTGACGAATTAGTTTCCACAAGGGTCGAAAATAGCTAGCAAAGTCGAATTTGAGTTGAAGATAATGAGATATATGAATTGAAAAGGAACAAATCTGATACATGTTCACTCTTTTGTATCGTAACTCAAGTTCTGCAGATCGGATTTTATCGATTCTAATTGGGTTAGGAACTAGACTTAAAGAGCTTCAAAATACGTCATAATACGATGTCTAGAACTCAAGATATGGGCCTGTGAAGTTGACCCAGTAAAGCTGACCGCAACCAGAAGTTACGACTCGAGATTTAGTTCGTCCTTAATACTTAGATGGATATCTTTATTTTATTTTATGATTTTGAATTAATTAGGGGAGAGGGAAAATATATATATTCAAGGAATTATCTTATTTCCTTCTCCTGCATTATTATTCCTAGAATTAGAACAGAATTACGCTTTCGCTTTTCTTCCTCATTGAAACCCTAATTTTACTTTCTCCATTAATTCAAGCTTTTCAAGGTATTTTTCCATTAGTTTCTTCTTTATTATTTTATTTATTATTTTCGTTATTAGTTTTCATTCTTTAATTTATTTTCTATTGATTATTGTTAATTATTATTAGTATTATTTTCATTACTTTCAATCATGAATTTTAGGTTTATTATTTCTATTGTTCTTATTAATTTGATCATGAGTGAGTATTTTAATTTCTAGGGCGATTGGGGATCTATAGCAATATGATTGGCATGTATTTGGCTTGTTTTAATTAATGACTTGGCAATTAATTAATTTCCTATTAGATTGTTCTTCATGTTAATCAATTTCGTAGGGCCCGACTTAATTGCTTAATTTGATTGGTCACAAGTCTCTAGATCTAGCGATTGAGACTTAGCACAAGATCTACGTCAATAGGTAGAACGAGACTATCCTAGGTCGAGAGATATGTTTAGGAGTAGTTCTATGGTTCATTCGATTCAAGAGAACTTTGACGCTATTTTGATTGTGCCTAGTTATGAATTGTTGATGCCGAATTATTGCTAATTACTGGTATAGTGAACCATATCCTTAAATTCTTTAGCCATATAGTTTAATTCTTTTAATTAATCACTCTTGTTAGTCTTAGTTTAATACAATCACAAATCAAAGATCCTTTTATTAGTTTAGATGCTTTAATTCAATTAATCGATACTTATTGCTTCTTCGTGGATTCGATCTTGTTACAACTAGCTGCATATATATAGTTAGTCTTGATAGGTATTTTTGATAGGTACGCGACAAGCCTGTRAATAAGATGAACAATGCTAGACTTATCTAGGCTACGCTAATCTAAACTAACTTGGCTACTGAGCCAAGTGTGGCTAAAGGAAACTAAATGCGAAAAAGAGATAGATTGATGTTGTTGTTATTCACTTCTGCACCGCTGTATCTATTTATAGGCCTCCAAGGGTGCAGATCGTGGGTAGATGTTACTTCATCTGACGGTGACTTGCCGCTTCTTTTCATATTTCAAACATTCGTAATTTCCCTTTAAGTCCTGTTGTGGCCTGATCTTCATGGGCCTGCTTTTGGGCTATCTCCTGATGGGTCATCCTTACCACAATTTCCTTCTAACTCTAATGCTTATAATAAGAATGTCGTGTATCGCCTATCTTCTCCTTCTGCCATATTCGTCGCTAGCTACTTAGTGGTGGTCAAACTCTCCTGATTAAGTTAACAAAGCCAACTATATATTTTTAATCCGTAGCACATGCTCAAATTATACATTTTATAAAAACAATGCAAGTTTGTAATTTATTACTACTTGTAACTATAATTGAGCAACTACAATACAAAAGAAAATTTCAAGCTCCAAGTTCACTTTTTACATGCAAAAGTGGCTCGCAGGCCAGTCACTTTATTAACTGAATATAAATAAACTTAAAATTAAACAAGAGTTGTGGAAAAAAGCAATCACTCCTTCCTCTCCTATTCTTGCTCCTTGGTGTCATCCTTCTTTACACCTGAGCTTTCACCTTTAGGCTTCCTCACCCATTTGCGTCTCTTGGGTCTATCTTCCACTGTAGCCTTCCCATTTCCTTTGTCATCACTTCCTAGAATTTTCTTTGGACCAAGTCTTCTTTTAGCAACATTCGAGTAAATCCTCAAATGAGGAAGACTTTCAAGCCCATTTCAAACGGGCACCTTCTTAGGACCAAGTCTGTCCTTAGTGGCAACAACTCTACACTTAGCAATAGGGGTCTTAGTAGAGTCACAGTCCAGTCTCTTACTCTTAGCATGGTCATTCTACTTTGCACGTCTTGCCTCAATGGCATTCATCCAGACACGGTAATGAGCGGAAATCTTATGGTCACCTCAATCAATGGGGTCACCTCAAGTGTAGAATGGGATTCCCAATACTTCTCCTACTCTATTGGATGACCCGAATGCAAGCACCTATCATCAAGAGGAACCTTGTCAACTGCGGGAATAAGCTGAACTTTCCCGAATTGCCTCATCACCCTCAAAGGGAAATATAAGGTCAACGTGATCAAGCTAGCCACATGCACATATGCTTTATTTAAATATGTAAAATCGATGCATACCCTCCGTTTACTGTTCTTCTTACTTACCACCACCACGTTTGCTAACCAGTCTGGGTAGGACACTTCTCGAACTTTTCCGCATTTTATTAGCTCAGCTACTTCTTCATTTATGATGATGTTTCGCTCAGGTGCGAATTTCCTCCTTTTCTGCTTCACCGGTTTGGCGGATGGGTCCACGTTTAGCCGGTGCGTTATCTCGCTACCTGTCATGTCCTCGTGGGACCAAGCAAAATAATATTTATTAGCTTTTAAGAACTTAATTAGGTTACCTTTTTCGTCTGCGCTTAAGCTAGCTGCAAGTAGTACAGTTTGCTTAGGCAGGCTAGCATCCAGTGCCACCTCGTCTATGTCTTGATCATTGGGCCTTGCTTATACTGGATCTAGTTGTAATTGCTAGATGGACTCCTTCTGCGGCTTCAACATCACGCTATAGCACTCTCGGGCCATCTTGCGATCTTCTCTGATTTCCTGCACACCCCGGCTAGTGGGGAACTTAAGCACTTGATGGTAAGTAGAGGGTACCGCCTTCATCTTATGAATCTAGGGGGTACCCAAGATAACGTTATAAGCAGASCGGCTATCTACTACATTAAATCTAGTGGGGAGGTTCACCCCCTTAGCATACGTAGGTAGGGTGACCTCACCGATGGTTTGTTGGGATWCTCCACTGAACCCTACTAGGAAAGTGGATTTCCTCACTATATCCTTTTCCTGCAGCCCCATGCTTTCCAGGGCACTTTTAAAAATTACTTAGCTYAACTACCACTATCAATCAATATCCTTTTAATTAAACAGTTAGCTATAGTAAGGGAAATTACCAAACTTTCGTGGTGATAGGCATACCTGTCAACTGCTTATCAAGGTCGGACCCAGGGCTAGCTAGCGATCCATCTGGCCTCGCCCTAGCGCTCCTTTTAGCTATAGAGTATGTTAGTCCACATACCTCTGAGCAACCGATTATTACTTGTACTACCCTTACATGGGTTGGATCCGGAGGGGGAGCAGTTGCTCCGGAACTCTCTTGTACCTGTTTGTCACGATTTTTATTATTATAACTATTATTTCCACGGTTGTTATAGTTTTGCTTACCTTTCCTGCTTAGCAAGTGGTCTAAGGGACCCTTACTTATTAGCTAGGCTAGCTCCTTCTTTAGGGCGCTACACTCCTCCGTGGTGTGACCACGGTCATCGTGGTAACTACACCACTTGGAGGGGTCTTTTTCGCTATCCGGCTTGAAGCTCTTGGATGGCCACCTAACGAGCGCATCCAACTCGGCCATAGCATCCACCACACCTGCGACATCCACAGTAAAGCAATAGCTAGATATGGCTGGGTATTCACATAACCTTACCTGTTTTACTTACTCAGTACCAACCCCTTGGCTTTTTTCTGGTATGGCTGGTACCTACCTCCGCCTCGGCGCTTTCATTTTGCCTTGAGGGGAAGGTCTGATTTTTCAACAGAAGCGGCTAGCATCTTCCTGGCTGCCTCGTCTTCTTCCACCCGTATTTCAGCTCTAGCTCTTGTTTAGGGGTTAGGGGTTAGTCCTCTTCTAAACACTTCTATGGTAGTAGATGCGTCCAGATTCTTAATGGTAACCATTTCGGAACTAAATCTATCTAGATACATGCGCAACGTCTCTCCAGGTTTTTGAACGACGAAGTACAAGTCGCTAGGCAGTTTATCGATTGCTCTGTTGCTAGGAAATTGCAGATAGAATTTATTAATTAAGGTAGCAAAGTTCGGGACAGAACTTGGCTTTAGGTTGATCAGCCACTATAGGGCTGGCCCTAACAGTGTTGATCCAAACGATTTGCACATAGTGGCTTCTATTAGATTCCACGGGATAGATAGAGCCCACATCCTCTACTTATACTACGCTACATGTTCATGTTGGTTAGTAGTACCGTCATATAATTTAGGCATAGCAATTCCTACCTTTTTAGGGATCTTAGCCCTAGCGATAGCCGCCACAAAGGGGGAACGGGTATAACCGTCCGCAGCATCATGGGCAACCGGAATAGGGGCGCCAGGGAGCTTAGCTAGCATTCTCATCATTCGCTTATTTTCGGCTTCCAGGTTAGATAACCTCCTGGCGCTGGGATCAGGATCCTCCTCCCCTTCGGGAGTTTCTACCTCTTCAGGGGCTTCCTACTCGCCTTCCTCGGGCTCTTCTAGCTCGTCTTCTCGAAAGGAGAGGTCCTCATCGTCCTCGGATTCACCTGAAGACAAGTTCGTCATATTAGGGATATTTTCAACGTTAACAATCCTACGCCTGCTACCTGACACAACAGTCATCTCATCTCTAAAGGTCTGGAGAGCTTGCTAGGTCTCCTCCCTACTTTTTTTGAGTTCTTCCTTGTATGAGGACAACAATTACATTAGGTCAGAATTGCTAGGGGGATTCGAGTTAGGGTCACCGGTAGGGGTGTTGATTTCAGAAGCCATAGCAAAAAAAAATTAAATTGTACGGTTTAAAAGAGAGATAGAGATAGAGTAACAGGAGTATACTCCCTTCACCGTTTTTTTTATAACAAATCAAGCTGCAGGTCCCACGGTGGGCGCCAAAATGTTTATGTAGATTTTAGCTACACGGGCTAATCGAGCTAGCTAGGATTGCGACCTGCAACTAGATAGGTTAATTCGTTCGATGATAACAATATAAGAAAAATAAATAAAGTGCGAGAATATAAAGAACACACAGAGATGGTGACGCGGAAACCCAAACCGGGAAAAACCGCGGGTATGATGAGGCTACCGATCCACTATGACGTTGGCCTTTAATTGGCTTCTTTTTACGAGTTTACAATGATAAACTTTTTTCTAGCTATTCGATATGAGCAGGGAAGGGATGAGAGAAGAAGTAAGTTGCTACCGATTACATTGTTACATATTTATAATAAATAAACCCTACTAGGTTTAGCTGCTCTCCCGGTTGCTATTTTGATGCCGCTTGTCTCTCAATTGACTTGTAGTTGTTGCTTTAGATGACTTTATCCAACTAGTTCCTCTTTTCTCGCAGGTGGTTGCTGACTGATTCCAATCAAAGCTTCTTGGGCTGGGATCAGCTAAAATCGGGTACAACAATGGATAAGGACGAGATTCGACGAGTTGGCTCTGC
Source organism: Bassia scoparia (assembly GCA_008642245.1). NCBI lineage: Eukaryota > Viridiplantae > Streptophyta > Magnoliopsida > Caryophyllales > Amaranthaceae > Bassia > Bassia scoparia. The sequence continues at coordinate 14,618 of SNQN01007806.1, read as the reverse complement.
CACAACAAGAAAATCGATTTCGGCTGACCGAACGCACCGACCGATTTTTTTTTTTGGTCGGTAATACCGACTATTGCCGACCGTCTTCAGTCGGTGAAGTTTTACCGACCAACTACTCGGTCGGTATTACCGACCGAAATAACATAGGTCGGTATTACCGACCGAAATAACATAGGTCGGTATTACCGACCGGTTTTATGGTCGGTAAACTCTCAGCATCCAACCTCGATGCACAATTATTTCCGCCAATTTTACCGACCGAAGCTTCGGTCGGTACCACCGACCGAAATCTCATTTTGGTCGGTGATACCGACCGAATATTCAGTCGGTAACATATATATTTTTTTTTTAAAAAAAAACCCTGCCAGTTTGTATTATGAATGGCCCTAAATCAATTCAGTTTTACCGACCGAAATCCAGTTTCGGTTGGTGGTACCGACCAAAAAATTCGTTTAGTAAAATCAATTATTTTTTAAAAAAAACTTCCCTTGCTGCGAATAACGTACCCGTGAGTTTCTCACTTCTTTCAATTTTTTTTTCATTTCAAACTTCAAACCCTCTCTAACTCACAAACCCTCTCTCACTCACAAACCCTCTCTAACTCACAAACCCTCCTCTCACTCTCGTTCGCTCCTCGCTGGCACCGTCACCGGTGCCTCTCCCTCACTCTCTCTTGCTCCTCGTGCCTCTCCTCTCACTGCTCGTTCTCTTTCTCTCTCGCTCCTCGCCGCATCTCTTTATCTTTCTCTCTCTTTCTCTTTCTCTCTCGTTCCTCGCCGGCGACCCACCTGCTCGGAGCCCAGCCACCACCGCAGCCTCCGCCGCCGCCACTGTTGCAGCCTCCGCCAATTAACTCTCACTTTGGTAATTTTTTTTTGTTTGTTTTTATTTTGTTTAATTATGTTGTATGAGTATGTTTTGTTAGATAAATTAGTTTGTATTAGTTTGTATTAGTATGTTTTATTAGTATGTTTTATTAGTATGTTTAATTAGTATGTTTAATTATGTTGTATTAGTATGTTTAATTATGTTTGTAAAATTTATGTTCGTTTAGTATGTTTTATTATGTTTGTTTAATGTATGTGTTTATTAGCATTGATTTATAAATTAGTTTGTTTAGTATGCTTTATTAGTATAGATGTTTTAATTATGTTTTGTTTAATTATGTTGTTATTGGCAATAAATCATGATAAATTACAAACAAATTGGATATAAACTATATTATATCTCATATATTATTTGAACTAGTTTGTAGTAAAACCATTAATATGATTTTAAAAATATTAAATTGGCAATAAATTACAACAAATTGGATATATTCCCAAATTTTAATTCCTTAAATTAGGTATTACTATATGTATGTATATAATATATATAAAATATATATATATATATATATATAAATATATTATATACACACACACACACACACAAGTATTTATTTGTTTATAAAGCAATTGGTAATTTAATAATTTTATAATTTAACTCAAATTTGTAAGACAAAAAAAAGCAAAGATGTGAAGGTGGGTATTAACAGAATAATCAAACAAACAAGACTAATCAAGAAAAAAATGAACTGCTTTGAACCTTAAAACACTAAAATTTGATGAATGCTTTGAACTGATATTTTTTAATGGCTTAGAATAGGCTTGCCCCAAAATGAAAAGGAAGGAGCGTGAGTGGATGTATAATAGACGAGATCATAAGAACATGCTTCGGAGTGAGTTCGTCGAAGGGTGAATGAGTTTGTTGCCTTCGCTTAGCAGCACCCCTACCTCAATGACAGGGGCAAGATAAGATGTCCGTGTGTTCGTGTAAAAACTTGAAGTACTTGATGTGCTCGACTTAAGGTACATTTTTTAGGAAGGGTTTCATGGAGAACTACTATGAATGGTTAATCACGGTTGAAAGGGTGAGCAGAGGGTCCACCTCGTCTCCTACTCAAACGAATCCCTACCGAGAAATGGTTGTCGATGCATTTGGAGACGTGGACCAATCATTCCTTGAGAGGCAGCTTTAGGTCGAAGAAGAACATAATGTGGAAGCGAAGAAGTTCTTCGAGTTGCTCAAGTTAGCAGAAGAGCCGTTATATGATGGGAGAAACATCTCGGTGTTGGAGATGGATTCTAGAATAATCAATTTGAAGTCTGAGTACAACTTGCCACACAGATGCGTAGATGGTTTTGGGTCATTGTTGAGTGATGCGCTCCCCACGTCCCAAAAAACGAAGTGTAACACTACTACGAGACAAAGAATGTACTCAAGGGATTAGAGCTTCCTCATGAAAAGTACACGCATGCCAAAAGGATGTATGTTGTATTGGAAGGACGATGCCGAACTTGATAAGTGTCGTCAATGCGGGTCGAAACGGTACAAGAAGACTTCGAATGATAATTTGGTTCCCGCAAGCTTTCTGGTGTACTTTCCAATACAACCGCGATTGCAAAGGATGTTTACCACTAGAAACATTGCTGAGTCTATGACATGGCATTCTGAAAACCGTCGAGGGCAAGGAACATGCTCACCCAAGTGACAGTGAAGCTTGGAAGCACTTCGACAACACCTTTACGGAGTTTTCATCCGAGCCTCGAAATGTTAGACTTGGGTTCACCAATGGTTTCTCCGTTTTTGGGAGTATGGAAGCAATACTCTTGTTGGCCTTTCTCACTACACCTTACAACATCTCCCGGACATGTGCATGAAGAAACCTTTCATTTTCCTTTCCTTGCTTATCCCTGGACCAAAAACCGAAGAACAACTTGGATGTCTACATGCAACCTTTGATTGTATGAGCTGAACGCAACTGTGGTCGGTTGGGTCCTTCACTATTATCATCTCAAAAAAAGAAGAAATTTCAATCTTCGCGCAGCCGTGTTGTGGACTATCAGTGACTTCCAGCATACGTAGTTTGTCAGGTTGGAGCCCCTCTGGTTTTAAGGCTTGTCCATATTGCATGGAGAAATCAAGCCTTTTGGCTAAAACATGGTGCAAAGTATCATGGTTTGATTGCCATCGTCATTTTAGACTACGACCACCCTTCCGAAGAATAAGACAGCTTTCTGTAAGAATAGAGTAGAAAATGACTCGGCTCCTCATATCATGTCAGGTGAGAACTTGGCAGATTGTGAAGGATTTACCGAGAGTAACTGAAGGTCCTGATAGCTATGAAGCAGTTGAAGAAGAAAAAATAGGATGAGATAAGCAATCTTGTTTGTGGGACCTGCCATATTGGAAGGATTTATTGCTTCGGCACAACTTAGACGTCATGCATATGAGAAGAACTTCTTCGAGCAGCTTATCAACACCATCATGGACGTGAAAGATGAAACAGCTGATAGTGTCAAGGCGAGAAAAGACATGAAGATTGTGTGTAGGCGTCGAGAGTTGAGCACTCATTGATGATGGTAAGGTAATGAGTTGATGCCCAAGGCACCTTTCGCACTTGACAAGGAGCAAAAGAAGGTGTTATGTGAATGGATCCGAGAGTTGAGGTTTCCTGACGGGTACGCCTCGAACTTGAGCGATATGTTGATAAAAAAAATAGGCTCCATGGATTGAAAAGTCATGATTGTCATGTATTATGGAGCGGGTTGTTGCCTGTTTGCTTAAGAGTTGCTTCCCCTTCATATTTGGAAGTCAATAACTGAAATCAGCCAATTCTTCCGTGACTTGTGTCTCCACTATCACGTTGAGTGAGATGAGCGCCTACAAACAATATTGCTGAGATCTTATGGAAGTTATAAAAAAATATTTCCCCGGCATTCTTTAACTCCATGGAGCACTTGCCGCTCCATCGCCACATGAAGCATATTGGGGGGGCGTTCAATACAGATGATGTACCCATTCGAACGGTGAGTTATCGTTAATCGTTTACATATATCGTGTTACTCATTTCTTATGAAGTGACATTTACATTGTCACGTGTCCATTATTACAGGTTCCTTAATCAGTTAAAACGTAAAGTGGGGAACAAGGCAAGAGTTGAAGGTTCTATATGCAATGCATACCTCGCTGAGGAGATATTTAATTTCTGCTCACAGGTATTTTCAGTCATGAGGTTGATACAAAATCGAGGATTTGGGTAGAAATGCATACCCCGATGTCGTAAGCCAACATGGTGCAATGTCCTTGAATTGTTAGGGAGGATTGTGGTCGACCAACATCGATGTGGTAGTAAATGCATACTGGAATCGCTGAGTTACATTGAACTTGTGCATTATAATAGGCAATTTGAGGATCATATAGTGCAGTCAAATCCTCAATGAAAAGGGAAGACGTGTGGATCAAATGCGAATCTGAATACCCAGCATATGGTTAAAACACAAGTGAGATTCTAAATTCCTATACTCCCCAATTTTTGTAATTATATATCATATCGTCATTTATTTTCTGACTCACTCAACAAATCTAGGTGCTTCGGACAGAGTCTGCCGATGACGTCACACGAGCTCTTGCGATGGGCCCATCGAGACAAGTGTCAACTTGGAATCAATTTTACGTCTGGTGTACAATTTCACACAGAAAGCTTATGGCAGGACAAGTCAACCATGAATTATGGGGTGGTGTTGGAGAGTCAAGGAGGGGTTGACTATTTCGGCACTTTGGAGAGGTGATACAATTGTCTTACCACGGAGAGACGAAGAGTACAAGACTATATTGTCAAACTGCAAAGGTTTGACTGTGATAAGGGCATGAACACTCATGACAAATATAGACTTGTAGAGGTCAATCACACTATGAGGCTCCCGTGTACGACCCTTTCGTTGAGTCATACCAAGCCAGTCAAGTGTATTATGCACCTATCCTAGCCTTAAAGGGACAAAGTGCAGTGGTGGCTGTGCTCAAGCAAAAAGCTAGGTCAGAGGTTGTTGCGTCGATGGACGAATCGAATGTTCTACAAGAGGAAACATCCCATGTTCCCGTAGGTTATGTTCTCCGCGGACGAGATTCCAGACTACCAGGTCATCGAGGGTGACCATGATGAAGATTCCTATTACGGCCAATTTGACTTTCTCGCGTCTTAACGTGTCCAATATAGGTCTAAGAAGCTTAAGTGAGTAAATGAGACATGTTAAAGCTTTAAAACAGTAAGTTTGAGTTCGTAGAAGTTAGGCCACGAAAACCCCTAAAAACGACAAAAAAGGCCCAAATACGGCCAATTTGATTCCACGCGTCTTGAACGTGTCCATAAGCGAAGAAACTTAAGTGAGGTAAAATGATGACATCTTCAAACCTCTTTAAAACAACTAGATAAGGTTTGAGTTCTTAGAAGTTAGGCCGCAGAAAAAACCCCCAAAATCCCGACCAAAATCTCCTATTACGGCCAATTTGGACTTTCTCGCGTCTTAACGTGTCCAATATAGGTCTAAGAATCTTACGTGTAGTAAAATGAACATGTTCAAACTTTAAAAACTAGTATATAGTTTTGTTCTTAGAAGTTATGCGCGAGAAACCCCTAAAATCGACCTAAAAATGCCCTATTAACGGCCAATTTGACTTTCTCGCGTCTTAACGTTTTCCAATATAGGTCTAAGAGAAGCTTAAATGAGTAAACATAGACATGTCAACGCTTTGTAAAACATAGTAATGGTTTGAGTTCTTAAAGTTAGGCCGCGGAAAACCCCAAAAACGAACAAATTGGCCTATTTACGGCCACATTAGTCTTTTCTCCCTCTTAAGCGTCCAATTATAGTCTAGAAGCTAAGTGATTAAAATGAGACATTGTTCAAGCCTTTAAAAACTAGTAGTGGTTTGAGTTCTTAGAAGTTAGGCACGAAAAAAACCCTCAAAAACGACAAAATATTGGCCCTATTACGGCCAATTGACTTTCTCGCGTCTTACAGTGTCCTATATAGGTCTAAGAAGCTACAATGAGATAAATGAGGCATTTCAAGCTTAAAAAGTTGTATATGGTTTGAGTTCTTAGAAGTTAGGGCGAAACCCCAAAAACGAACAAATAACCCTATTAGCAGCCAATTGACATTCTCGCTCTTGAACGTTTATTCCAATATTGGTCTAAGAAGCTTAGTGTGTAAATGAACATGTTCATGCTTTAAAAACTAGTAATGTTTGAGTTCATAGAAGTTAGGCGTGAAAACCCCTAAAACGACCAAAATGGCCATTACGGCCAATAATTTGACTTTCTCGCGTCTTGACGTGTCCAATGTAGGTCATAGAAGCTTAAGTGGTAAACTGAACATGTTCAATCTTCTAAAAACTTGTAATGGTTTTAGTTCTTAGAAATAGGCGCGAAACCCCCAAACGACAAAAATGGCCTATATACGGCCAATTTTCCTTTAATCGCGTTTACAAATTATCCAATAATAGGTCTAAGAAGCTTAAGTGAGTTAAAATGAGACATGTTCAAGCTTAAAAACTACTAATGGTTTGAGTTCGTAGAAGTTAGGTGCGAAACCCCTAAAAACGACCAAAAATGGCCCTTATACGGCCAATTTGACTTCTCGCATCTTGACGTGTCCATATAAGGTCAAAAAAAGCTTAACGTGGTAAAATGAGACATGTTCAAGGCTTATTAAAACTAGTAATGGTTTGAGTTCTTAGAAGTTAGGCACGAAAACCCCCAAAAACGACCAAAAATGGGCCCCTATTGCGACACCAATTTGTCTTTTCTCGCGTCTTAACGTGTTAATATAGGTCTAAGAATGCTTAATGTAGTAAAATGAGACATGTTCAAGCTTTAAAACTTGTAATGGTTTGAGTTCTTAGAAGTTAGCGCGAAAACCCCAAAACGACCAAAAATGCCCTATTACGCCAATTTGACTTTTCTCGCGGTCTTAACGTATCCAATATAAGTTAAGAAGCTTAAGTGAGTAAAATGATACATGTTCAATCTTTAAAACTAGTAATGGTTTGATGTACTTAGAAGTCTAGGCGTGAAAACCCCCAAAAACGACCAAATGGCCCTATTACGGCCATATTTGACTTTCTCGCGTCTTAACGTGTCCCATTATAGTCTAAGAATCTAAAGTGAGTAAAATGAAGTCATGTTTAAGCTTTAAAAACTAGTAATGGTTTGAGTTGTAGAAGTTAGGTGCGAAGAACCCCAAAAACGACAAAAAAATGGCCCCTATTACGGCCAATTTGACTTTCTCGCCTCCTTAACGTGTCCAAATAGGTCTAAGAGCTTTAAGTGAGTAAAATGAGACATGCTTCAAGCTTTAAAAAGTTGTAATGGTTTGAGTTCTTAGAAGTTAGGCGCAAAACCCCTAAAAACGACCAAAACATGGTTCTATTACACCCAATGACATTTTCTTGCGTCTTAATGTGTCCAAATAGGTCTAAGGAACTTAAGTGAGTAATATGAGACATGTTCACGCTTAAAGAAACTAGTAATGGTTGAGTTCTTTAGAAGTTAGGCTCGAAACCCTTAAAAAACGACCAAAAATGGCCCTATTACGACCAATTTGACTTTCTCGCGTCTTAACGTGTCCTAATAGGTCAAAGAGAGCTTTAAATGAGTAAAATGGAGACATGTTAAAGCTTTAAAAGTTTGGAATGGTTGAGTTCTTAGAAGTTAGTGCGAAAACCCCCAAAAACGACCAAAATGGCCCTATTACAAGCCAATTTGACTTTCTTGCGGGCTTAACGTGTCTATATAGTCTTAAACTTAATTCAAAAGTGAAGTTTTTTTAAAATATGAAATAGAACATTTGATTTTTTCACGCTTTAAAAACTATAATAATTGAGTTAGTAGAATTAGGCGTGAAACCCTAAAAACGACCAAAAATGGCCCTATTACGGCCAATTTGACATTCTCGCGTCCTTAACGTGTCCAATATTGGTCTAAGAAGCTTAGTGAGTAAAATGAGACATGTCAACGCTTTAAAACTAGTAATGGTTTTAGTTCATAGAAGTTAGGGCGTGAAAACCCCTAAAAACGACCAAATGGCCCATATACGGCCAATTTTACTTTCTCGAGTCTTGACGTGTCCGAAATATAGGTCAAGAATGCTTAAGTGTATTAGAAATGAGACATGTTCAATACTTAAAAGTAATGTTTTAGTTCTTAGAAATTAGGCGCGAAAACCCCCAAAAACGACCAAAAATTGCCCATTACGCCAATTTGACTTATATCGCATTTTAAACTATCCAATATAGGTCTAAGAGCTTAAGTGAGTAAAATGAGACATGTTCAAGCTTAAAAACTACTAAGGTTTGATTCGTAGAAAGTTAGGCGCGGAAAACCCCTCTAAAAATGACAAAAAATGGCCCTAATTACGCCAATTTGACTTTCTCGCGTCTCAAACGTGTCACATATATAGGTCATGAAGAAGGCTAAGTGAGTAAAAGGACATTGTAAGCTTAAAAACTAGTAATGGTTTGAGTTCTTAGAATTTAGGCACGAAAACCCCCCCAAAAACGACCAAAAATGCCATATACAAGCCAATTTTGACTTCTTGCGTTCTAACTGTTCTAATATAGGTCTAAGAAGCTTAAGTGAGAAAAATGAGACATGTTCACACATTTAAAAAAACTAGTAATGTTGATAGTGTCGTAGAAGTTAGCAGCGGAAAACCCCTAAAATCGACCAAAAATGGCCTATTACGGCCAATTGACTTTCTCCGCGTCGCATAACTATGCCAATTAGGGTCTAAGAAGCTTAAGTGAGTAAAATGAGACAATGTTCATTCGCTGTGTAAAAAACTAGTAGAGTTTGAGTCGTCTAGAAGTTTAGGCGCGAAAAACCCCTAAAAACGACCAAAACTGGCCCAATTACGACAATTTGAGTTTCTCGCGCCTTAACGTGTCCAATATTAGGTCTAAGAAGCTTAAGTGTGAGAAAATAGACATGTATCAAGCATTATAAAACTAGTAATTGTTTGAGTTCTAGAAGTTAGGCCATAACCCCCAAAGACGAACAAAAAATTGCCCATTTGCGGCCAATTTGTCTTTTTCCCGCGTCTTAACGTGTCAATATAGTCTAAGAAGCTTAAGTGAGTAAAATGAGACATGTTCAAGCTTTAAAACTAGTAATGGTTTGAGTTCTTCAAGTTAGGTGCGAAAACCCTAAAAAAGACAAAAAATGGCCCTATTACGCCAATTTAACTTTCTTTGTGCCTTAACGTTGTCAATATAGGATCTAAAAAGCTTAGATGAGTAAAATAAGACATGAATTCGACGCTTTCTAAAACTAGTAATGGTTTGAATTCGTAGAAGTTAGGCGAGAAACCCCTAAAAAAACGACCAAAATGCCTATTACGACCATATTTAGTTCTGCGTCTTAACGTGTCCATATAGGTCTAAAAGCTTAAGTGAGTAAAATGAGACATGTTCAACTTTAAATAACTACTAATAGGTTGTGTTCGTAGACGAAGTTAGCGCGAAAACACCCCTAAAAACGACCAAAAATGGCCCTATTATGGCCAATTTGAATTTCTCGCGTCTCAAGGGGTCAATATAGGTCTAGAGAAGCTTAACGTGAGTTAAAATGAGACGTGTTCAATGCTTTTTAAAACTAGTAAGTGGTTTGAGTCTTAATAAACTAAGGCACGAAAGACCCCCAAAACGACCAAAAAATGGCACTATACAGCCAATTATAGAATATTTCTTGCGTTTAACGTGTCTAATATAGGTCTAAGAAGCTAACTGAGTAAAATGACGATGTTCATGCTTTAAAAACTAGTAATGGTTTTGAGTCGCTAGAAGTTAGGTGCGAAAACCCCTAAAACGACCAATAATGGCCCGATTACGGCCAATTTGACTTTTCGCGTCTTAACGGTAACCAATGATAGGATAAGAGCTTAGTGAGTAAAATGAAACATGTTCAAGCTTTAAAAACTAGTAATGGTTTGAGTTCGTAGAAGTTAGCGCTGAAACCCTAATAATTGACCCAAAAATGGCTTTATACGGCTAATTTTACCTTCTCGCGTCTAACGGTCCAATAAGGTCTAAGAAGCTGAAGTGTGATAAAATGAGACATGTTCACGCATTAAAAACCAGTAATGGTTGAGTTCTTAGAATTAGGCGCGATAACCCCCAAAGACGAGACAAAAATTGCCCATTGCGGCCATTGCTTTTTCGCGGTCTAACGTGTCCAATATAGGTCTAAGAAGCTTAAGTGAGTAAAAATGGAACATGTTACAGCTTTAAAACTTTGTAATGGTATAAGTTCTTGAAGTTAGGAGCAAAACCCCCAAACGATAAAAATGGCCCTATTACGGCCAATTTGACTTTATCGCGTGCTTAACGTGTCCATATAGGTCTAACAAGCTTAAGTGAGTAAAATGAGACAGCTCAAGCTTTGAAAAACTAGTAATGGTTTGAGTTCGTAGAGGTTAGGCGCGAAATCACATAAAAATTACAAAAATTGGCCCTATATACACCAATTAATTTTTTGACTTTCTCGTACCTTACGTTGCTCCAATTATAGGGTCTTAAGAAGCTTAAGTAGAGAAAATGAGACATGTCACGCTCTTTAAAAACTAGTGATCTGGTAGGCTGTCGATGAAACCCTCTAAAACGACCAAGAAAAGCCTACTCGGCCAATTTGGACTTTCTGCGCTTAACGTGTCCAATAATAGGCTAAGGGAAGCTTAAGTGAGTAAAATGAACTATGTTCAGAGCTTTAAATAGATCTAAGTATCGGTTTGATTCTTTAGAAAGTATGCGCGAAAAGCCCCTAAAAAACGACCAAAATTGGCCCTATCACGCCAATTGACTTTCTCGCGTCTTAACGTGTTCCCATATAGGTCAAGATGCTTATATGAGTAGAAAATGAGACATGTTACACGCTTTTATAAAACTAGTTCAATCGGTTTCGATTCGTACTAAGTTAGTAAGCAAAAAACCCCTAAAACGACCAACAAAATGGCCTAGTTACGGCCACAATTTGACTTTCCTCGCCGCTTCACGTACCACATATAGGGTAATAAGAAGCTTAGTGAGTAAAAATTGAAACATTGTTCAAGCTTTAAAAACTATGATGGTTTAGTTTCGTAGAATATTAGGCGTGAAAACCCCAAAAATCAGACCAAAAAATGCCCTATTCCACGGCCATTGACTTCATCGCCGTCTTAACGTGTCCCAATATAGTCTAAGAAGGCTTAAGTGAGTAAAATGAGACATTTCCAAGCTCTTAAAAATACTAGTAATGGTATGGTTCTTCGAAGTTATGGTGCGAAAACCCCTAAAAAAGGACAAGAATATGGCCCTATTACGGTCCCAATTTAGACTTATCCTTTCGTACTTAAAGTGTCCAAAGTATAGGTCTAAAAAGCTTAAGGGTAGGTAAATAAGACATGTTAGCACGCTTTAAAATAGTAATTGGTTTGATGTTCGTAGAAGTTAGGCTGCTGAAACACCCCTAAAGACTGATCCAAGACAATGGCCCTATTACAGGCCCAATTGACTTTCTCGGTGTTAAACGTGTCCGAATATAGGTGCTAAAGAAAGCTTACACGTGAGTCAAATGAGACATGTTCAAGCTTTTAGACAGAACTTGTAATTGGTATGAAGTGTTCTTAGAAGTAGGAGCGAAAACCGCCAAAACGATCAAAAATGGCCCTTATTACGGCCAATTGACTATTACCTGCGCAGTTCTTAACGTGTCCAATATAAGGATCTAACAAGTTAATGAGTAAATGAACATGTCAAAGCTTTAAAGCTAGTAATGGTTTGATTCGTAGAGGTTAGGCGCGAAATCCCAAAAATGGACCAAAAATGGCCCTCATTACAGCACAATTGACTTTTTGGCTTTAACGTGTCCTAAGTAGTCTAAGAGACTTTAAGGAGTAAAAATAGACACATGTTCACACTTGAAAAATAGTATATGGTTAGGCGCAAAACCCTAAAAGACGGACCAAAAATGGGCCCTACTACGGCCAAATTTGAGCTTCTTGCGTACTTAACGTGAGTATCCAAATATTAGGTCTAAGAAGCTTTAAGTGAGTAAAAATGAGACATGTTTCAAGCTTTTAAAAACTAGTAATGGTTTGAGTCTTAAGAAGTTTATGTCGCGAGAAAACCCCCTAAACGACCAAAAATGGCCCTAACTGTACGCCGAATTTGACTCTCGCGTTCGATTAACGTCGTCGTCAAATAGTCTAAGAAGAGCTGAAATGAGTAAAATGAGACAATGTATTCACGCTTTAAAAACTAAGTAATCGTTTGAGTTCGTAGAAGTTGGCGCATAACCCCAGAAAGAAAAAACCGCACGAAAACCTAACCCCTCCACAATAATACGCAGTCCATTATCACCAGGCCCTGAGGTCTAGCGGCCTTATTACGGCCAATTTTGACTTTCGCCGTCTCGATAACCGTAAACCAATTAAGTTATCTAAGCAGCTTAGTGGTCAAAATGAAAACATGTTCAAGCTTATAAAAACTACTGACAGTTCATGGTTTGAGTTCGTAGAGTTAGCGTGAAAACCCCAAAACGACCACAAAAATGGCCCTATTTCACGGCCAATTTGACCTCTCTCGACAACAGATGTATACGAGGGGTGGGAACGTGTCCATATAGGTTTCTAAGAATCTTAAGTGAGTAAAAATGGAGAATGTTCACGCTTAAAAATAGTAATGGGTTTGAGTTTAGAAGTTAGGCGCGAAACCTCCCAAAAACGAACAAAATTGGCCCATTTTTTATTCTGGCTGAATTTGTCTGTTCTCGGCGTCTTAACGTGTCCATATAGGTCTAAGAAGCTTTTGAGTGAGTAAATGAGACTATGTTCAAGCTTTAAATTACATAGTACATCGGTTCGAGTTCTTAAAAGGTGCGCTGGAAACCCCTTTAAAACGACCAAAAATGCCCTATTACGCCCAATACATTGACGTTCTCGCGTACGTAACGTTCCCTATATAGGTCTAAGAACGCGTTAAACTCCAGTAAAATGAGACGATTCAAGGCTTAAAAAGGTGTGAATGGTTTTGAGAGTCGTTAGCAAGTTAGGCGCGAAAATACCGCCCAAAACAACCAAAAAAGGCACCATTACAGCCAATATGACTTTCTGGGCCTTAACTGCTCTAATATAGTCTAAGAAGCATTAAGTGAAGATAAGAAATGAGGAACATGTTCACGCTTTAAAAAACTGATAATGGTTTGATTTAGTAGAAGTTAGGGCAGTCGAAAACCCCTAGAAACGACCAAAAATGGGCCCTAATACGGGCATCATTGACATTCTCGCGTTCTGATAACGGTGTCCAATATTGGTCGAAGAGCGAGCTTAGTGGAGTATAATAGAACATGTCAAGGCTTTAAAACACTACTAATGGTTTGAGTATCGGTTTAAAGTTAGGCTAGCAGAAACACCCTAAAACGACCAAACAGATGGCCCTTTTGAACGGCCTATTTGGACTTTCTCGCGTCTAACGTGTCCAATATTGCGTCCTAAACAGCTTAGTGAGTAAAATGGAGACATTTCCAATCTTTTTCAAACTTGTATATTTTATTTTTGAAAGTTAGCAGCGAAAACCCCCATAAACGACCATAAGAAATGGCCCTATTACGGCCATTTGACCTTGTTATCGCGTTTTAGACTATCAAAATATAGGTCTTAGAAGCTTAAGTGAGAAATGAGGACCATGTTCAGCTTGAAAACATACTAATGGTTTGAGTCATTAGATAGTTAGGCGCGACAACCCCTAAAAACGACACAATAATAGCCCTACTACGGGCCAATTAACTTATCTCGTCGTGCTTTAACGTGTCCAATATAGGTCTAAGAAGCTTAAGTGAAGTGAGTAAAATGAGATCATGTTCAAGCTTTAAAATAGTAATGTTGTCTTGAGAAGGTAGGCACAGTAAACCCACAAAATACGGACCAAAAAAGTGCCCTATCTACGCACATTTGAGCTTTATTGCGTTCCTAACGTGTTAATATAGTCTAAAGCCTAAGTGAGTAAAATGAGACATGTTCACGCTTTAAAAACTAGTAATGGTTTAGATTCGTAGAAGTTAGGCGCGGAAAAGCCTAAAATACGACCAAAAAAGTGGCCTTTTTACGGCCTAATTGTGACTTCTCGCGCTCTTAACGTAACCATTATAGGGTATTAAGAAGTACGTGAAGTATAATGAAACATTCAGCTTTAAACGTAGTATGGTATGAGGTTTCGTAGAAATTAGGCGTGAAACCCCTAAAGAAATGACACACAAGAAGGCTTGGATACGAGGGCTAAATTTGATCGCTTCTCGCTGCCTTAACGTGTCCAATATGGTCTAAGAAGCTTAAGCTGAGTTAAATATGAGACATGTCACGCTGAAAACTAGAATGGTTGAGTTCTAGGAAGTAGTGCGCGGAAAACCCAAAACAAACAAATGGCCTAATGAGGCCTAAGTTGATCTTGTGTTGCCGTGGGTCCTTATACGTGTCCAATATAGGTCTAAAGAAGCTTTCAAGTGAGTAACCAATCTGAGACATGCTTTAAGTTTGAAAACTACAGTAATGGTTTGAGTTCTTAGAAGTTAGAGGCGCGACAATCCCCTAAATAAAAGAGACCATAATATTTGCCTATTAGTCGCGAAATCTTAACTTTCTTCGGTGGGTTAATCGTTGGTTCCATATATTTAGGTCTCAAGAATTAAGGTGAGTAAATGTAGACATGTTCAGCGCTTTAAAAACTAGAGATTTTTGGAGTGTGGTGAGGGTTGGTTAAGGTGCGGA
>SNQN01007805.1:0-31759 GCA_008642245.1 Bassia scoparia | reverse complement strand
CTATATGTTGTCAAGGTGTGCAGATTGACTATGGGTCAAGAGGCTGAATGGTGACTAAGGTCGAAAGTTTGATGGACAAGTCCTAGTGAACTATGGTCACAAACTAAGGTAGAGGTCAATAAAGTCACTATGGGCTATGAATGCATGATGTGAACTAAAAGATGACATGGAATACATGAATGTAATTATGAACATGTGTTAAGCTCAAGAACTATACAATGGCAGGGCCCATACAATGCACATATATAAATGATGACAAGTCAACTAGGTCGGGTCAGTCAAGAGGGGTGCACGCTAAGAGTAGAGCTGGGTTCATTTCACCACTTTACGGTAAGTGATGTATGGCCGAGTTACCCCTATGTGCAGCATCCGTAACACGTGCACAACACGACATGGGTGGGATAGGATTGCTTAGCCATGTGATCCATTAACCACATGCAACCAGGTAGTATCCCTTAAGGTGGTCTCGAGCATAGAACATGCCCATATTGAGCACAAGGACTTAAGGCGTGACCTATGCGAAAGGGTCACATGCAAAATGCAAAAATCCAATAATCGTGATGATGGAATTACGAGACTTTCAAGTCTATCCACTTCACCTAACGGTGATTATCCCAGTGAAGTCGCAAATTGTAGACGCGGGCCTGACACTCCGCAGGGGGGCTTGGGCCTACATCGATGTGTGTGTTGTGTTGTGGGCTTGAGCCACAGAACCCACAGTGAGTGCGTTGGGGAGTGTTGTCGAGTAAGGGGATCGCAGTGTGCCTATAAAGGTTAATCACGGACGCCGAACGTTCGTGCCAAAACAATGGCCCACGGTCCGATCCAGTAACCAGCTCGTGGGTTCGGGACATGGTACGGATTGATCTTTGACCCAATCCGCCGCATGTAGCGGCCTCTACTCGTCTCAATTGTAATTCATTTAAACACGATTATTGGATGCACACACTTAGCAATTTCAAGCCTTATTAGCGCCATACCCTAAGGTTACTAAGTGGGTTACTATTATACAAATAAGAACTACCTAGCTAAATACTGTGACCACTTGATGTTAATCAATATTAATACGGTGCCTAAAAACGGTTGTCCATAATTATCTGACTTTAATGTGGTTCGTGTTATTCCGATTTATTTAAAGAATTATAAAAGGTAATTTAGAATTATATACAAGAATAGAGATAGAATATACAAGAATTTTTACCTTGGATCGCTCGCTGGAAAAGATAATAGAAAACAAAGTTAGAGTCAAAATCGTTTCTGCCATTAACAATTTATTCAAGAAAACAAAGTAAAAGTTAGTATTGATATAATAATGTGAGAAGAAATAAAATAAATCACCCAAATATAATAAGATCAAATAGATAAAATGAATCATGTCAAATAAAATAACATAAAACAAGAAACTAACAAAAATAAAACAAAAAAGAAACCAGACCTGACCAATCTGGCTTTGGACAGAAAATTAACTGCAAGATTAATTTCAAAACGGATATTCACATGACTCCTAAGTCAATTCAATTGTCCTGTAAAATTCGGCAAAGTTAGACATTAAAATTGGAAACCGGACAGTCAGTGCAGCGGAGTATGACCAGGCCATGTTCGAGGCCATAAATCGCCTGTTTAAAATTTTATTATAATTTTTAAATATTTTCCTGGAAATTAGACATGAAGGCTTTAAAACGAGTATTCATACAACTCGTAATTCATTCCGAGCAATCCATAAAAAATCGTTGAATCTGCAGTATGAACAAAAACCGAAAAAACGAAATGAGATACAACAATCAAAGACATAACAAAATACAATCATAGAACAAGATGATTACTTAATGAATCATGAAATTAAATAAATATATGGTTATGAAGTTGTTATAGTCCTCAGAAATTATATCGAATCGTCCGGTCGAAACGGATTCGCAAAGACCTTTGAACACTTGTTTTACGATGTTTTGAAGGAGACTTATCCTACTGTTTTGGCTAGAATGGGTGGCTGTTGAGGCTCTATTTTTCTGCAGTTTTGGGACAGATTTTCGAGGGTTTAGAAGTGTATTGATGCTGCTGTGTTTAGGGGCAGAAGCGGGGCTGTTTTGAGGGGTGTTTCAGTTGAGCGGTGATGCTGTTTTTGTAGCAGTTTGGAGGGGTGTTTGAGAGGTTTTTTTAGTGGGTTTTCTTGATGATCTAGAGGGCTGGTATATGGGGGTATATATAGGGAAGATTAGGGAAAAGAAGTAGGGTTAAGTAAGGTCTAGAATGTTGATAAGTTGTGTGTGGGACTTGCGTGTGCCGCAAGCTTATTTTTGGGCTTTCTTTTAGGTAGGTTTGCATGGGCTTGCATGGGGGTTTAAGGTAGAAG
This sequence comes from Bassia scoparia, assembly GCA_008642245.1. Lineage (NCBI taxonomy): Eukaryota > Viridiplantae > Streptophyta > Magnoliopsida > Caryophyllales > Amaranthaceae > Bassia > Bassia scoparia. The sequence continues at coordinate 29,409 of SNQN01007805.1, read as the reverse complement.
GGATATCGTCGGTTTAATTACTTGTTTTAGGTTTTATTTTATTTAGTCTTAGATTATTGGATATTAATTTGGGCTTGGCTAAAAGAAATAGTTTAGGCTTAGGTAAAAGGATATGGGTTCAAGGGTGGTTCTAAAGTCTATTTAAGCAATCTCAGGCCTTTTAAGAAATCCGGACCAATTYACGATRGATATAGTAAAATCATAGGACCCTTATTTGGGGAGACATTTTTAGGTGTCTACACTAGGGGACGTTCAACGTGCAATAGAAGGTCAGCTCTCCAGAGGTAGCATTAAAGGGAAGCCTCCACCCTTTTTCTCAACCCAGAAGCTAGAGAAATATTGTAGCCAGGATACGTCATCCCCATTTTATTTGCTACAACATTTGGCGCCGTTTGTGGGGAGGCAATCAGAAATGGCTTCAGGAGATGACCATACAACACGAAGGACGATCACACCTCCATCTTCGGAGAAGGAGAGTAATCCCAACGGCGAGACGAACGCCGACCACTCCACTTTCCAAGTTGGCCTGGAGGACAACACTGACCTGTCACTTCAGGACTTGGACAGTAGGTACGTTTTGCATGATACTCTCAAGGATGAAATTTCCAAGGGAGTAGACGAGATATGGGTTCGTTTCTCCCAACAGGACGAGTTGAAGAGTAGACTTGACGCTCTCCAAGCGGAGAATGCCCACTTAAAAGCCTTACAGGCAGGCAAGTCTAAGGTGACTGGCWGTGAAGCTBCTGCCAAGTCCCAAGCTTTGGAGTACAACACTCCCATCATTCCCAAGCTCAGAACCATCAAGGTCAAAAATCCAACGCCGAAAAGCAAATTTGTTTCAACTGAGCACGTTCCTTTGGAACGAGAAAAGAGTCCCAGGCCAGGAGGTACCGTAGCACTCCTAAGCTTGCTAACACAACAACAACTGCCACCAAGGCAACCTCTGCCAAGGGTGGTCCTTATAGGTTTGATGAAGCCTATGTAGAGGATGGCGTTTCTTCTCGCGAGGAGCCAGAAGACGTCAGGACACTTATTGAAAAGAGGAAGCAGGATCGTGAAGCTTCCTCCATGGATGCCCGAAAGATGTCAGGCTGATCTTGGACAAGAAGAGAACTGAGTGGCTTAAGCAAGCCGCTCGGTATAATGAAGAGCATTCTTTGACTGGTTCCACACTAGTGTGTACGGACCCTTCCCATCGTTCTTTTAGAACACATGGTCCGGCTCAAAGCACATCTGGTCAGGCCACCCCGCGATCGCATCGACATGAGCATGAGGTTAGATCCCATCAATATGGGGGGTGTCACTGAAGCGGTGTTCACCTGGATAGAGGTCATGGTCAAACATCCCAAGGGGTGACTAGGGGAATGCAAGCGCTTTCCCTAACTGACAAGAACCATTTCTCTCCTTCTATCCTCATGGCTACGTAGTCCCAGAAGATCAAGTTTCCTTTTACTAATGCTTATGATGGAACTACAGACCCAGATGATCACCTGGCAATGTACAAGCATCTTATGCTAACCACCCAGGCCGACGATGCGACTTGGTGTAAGTATTTTCCAATTACTCTTAAGGGGCTGGCACAAAGGTGGTRCAGCGGCCTTCCAACGGGTTCTATCCACAACTTCAATGAACTAGTTATTCTTTTCACTCATCATTTCATGGCACATCGCCAGGAGTAGAAAAGTAGCTTACACTTGGGTAGGATCCAACAACGGCCAAATGAGAGTTTGAGGAGCAATGTAAAGCGCTTCAACAACGAAACTCTCCAAATTCCAGACTTGCCAGTTTGGGTGATCCTGGACAATTTCTATCGTGGGCTGGATGAGGACAGTCTATTCAAGTTCCAAATGGTAAGGCAACGAGTTGAAGAGTTGAACGAGATGACGACGGAGGCCGAAGCATGGATCCACGCTGAAGAGGTCTGTGCTGTCAAGAAGGCTAAGGAAAAGGTAACTCCCCCCTCCTCCAAACATCAAAGCAACTAGGCACACCAAAGCGGTGGGTCTGACAAAAAGAGGTATGGCACCTGGAACATTGAGGAGGAGGGAACATCGCAAAAGGGTTCGGCCAGGAAGAAGAGAAAGTTCAGCTACACTCCTACGGTTGAATACACTAAAGATATTTTCCAGGTCTACAAGGAGGTAAGTCGAGATGTCCACATCGACGATCCTCCCCCAATCAAAACAGAGATGGATAAGAGGGACAAGTCCAAGTATTGCAAGTATCACAAAGAGCCTGGACATGTTACCGATGATTGTTATACCTTGCAGCGAATCGTTGATCTCCTGGCGCACCAAGGCAAGGTGAAGAAGCATTTAATAAAGAGATTTTTGAAGAAATCTCCCTCTGCGGAGGGTGCCCCACATGAGGAGCATTCTGACTCCGGAATCGTCCACACAATTTCCGGAGGTTTCGCTACAGGAGGCCAACTGCTAAGGGTCACTGGATTATGTGAGAACTCCTCAATAAGTCATGATCCTGGACAAGGAGGAGGAGAAGTTCCCAGATATTCTCATTTGTGAGAAGGATCGTGAGGAGGTAAGCACCCCCCATGACGACCCTCTAGTGGTCGAGATGAAAGTSGCGGATAAGCGTGTCCGTCGCATTCTTATTGACACGGGAACCTCCTCCGATATCATAAGCTTCGAGTGCCTTTAGAAGCTGAAATACAATGATGATGATTTGGTGCCATGCCATAATCCCATCATAGGGTTTGGTGGTGGCATCATTCAGCTAGTGGGAGTGGTCACCCTCACCCTTCGTCTTGGACGAGACAACGTTTGTAGGCACTTGCAAGTCAAGTTCCTGATGGTCAAAAATATGACAGCCTACAACGTCATCATCGGTAGGCCAACGCTCAATGCTTCGAAGTCAGTGGCGGTCACACACTTAATGTTGATGAAATTTATCAGCGACGAGGGCAAGGTTGGCACAATTTATGGAGATCAGCAAGTCGCTCGAGAGTGCTACCTTACCACTGTCAAGCCACTTGCTGGGGGCAAGGATAATGATGTGCCGGAGACTTCGAAACAAGGGGTCACCAAGAAGAGGAAGTCTGGCGAAGTAATGATGGTCCATGACACTCACCAAGAAATGATGGCCATCCACGATTTGTTTGCTTCTATCTCCCGGCCAGAGCCAGGAGGCCAACAAGAGGACTTTGTGTTGGATCCCACCTTGCCAGGGAGGACGGTTAAGGTAGGTGATGCCATGAATGACAAGCTGGGGCAAGAAGTCAAGGACTTGCTGAGGGAGTATAAAGATGTTTTCGCATTCTCAGCGGAGAAAATGCCAGGGCTGGATCCAAAGATTGCCCAGCATAGCCTTGATGTTGACCCCACTTTCAAGCCAATGAAACAAAAGAAGAGAACCTTGGGTCCGGTTCGAAGCAAGGCAGTCGATGAAGAGGTTAAAAAATTGCTAGACGTTGGGTTCATCCGTCCTTGCCAGTATCCTGAGTGGCGGCCAATATGGTCCTAGTTCCCAAACCAAATAGGACATGGAGAATGTGTGTGGACTACACAGATCTGAACAAGGCTTGTCCAAAAGATAGCTTCCCACTCCCAAAGATCGACAAGCCAGTAGATTCTACAGCGGGGCACGAGGCCATGAGCTTCYTTAATGCTTATACAGGATTCCATCAAATCCCTCTTAAGGAGGAAGACCAGGACAAGACGGCCTTTGTCACTGACAATGGGTTGTATTGTTACAAGGTAATGCCATTTGGCTTAAGGAATGCCCCTGKTACCTTCCAAAGATGTGTAAACACCATCTTCGCTAAGCAGCTTGGAAGGAATGTAGAAGCCTACATTGATGACATGATCATCAAGAGCAAAAAGAAGGAAAATCATGCCAGGGACTTACGAGAGACATTTGACACTTTGCAGCATTTCGGCATGAAACTAAACCCGAAGAAGTGCGTTTTTGGGGTTACTTCTGGCAAGTTCTTGGGGTTTTTGGTAGATGAAAGGGGTATTGAGGCCAACCCCGACAAAGTTAAAGTTGTTCTAGACATGCAATCGCCTCGCAATGTGAAGGAGGTCCAGAGACTAACAGGGTGTCTAGCGGCGCTTGGCAGATTTCTCTCCAAATCTGAAGATAAGTGTCAGTATTTCTTCAAGGCAATCAAAAGGAGTGCCAAGTTCGAGTGGAGTGAAGAGGCTGAGGCTGCCTTTGTCAAATTGAAGGAACATTTACACTCCCTTCCAAGGTTGGTAAGCCCTATGGAAGGAGATACTCTGTACATGTACCTCTCGGTCTCCGAACATGCCTTGTCGGCTGTGCTGGTGGCCGAAAGGGAAGGAGCTCAGTTGCTGGTTTACTTTGTAAGCCATGTACTTCAAAGAGCAGAAATGCGTTACGCCACATTTGAAAAGTTTCGCCTGGCACTCATGATGGCTAGTAAGAAACTTCATCCCTACTTTGCAGCTCATAAAATTGTTGTCTACACTGACCAGCCAATCAAGCAACCTTTGACTAAGCTGGAATCTTCCGGAAGGATGCTTAAATGGGCAATAGCGTTAAACGGGTTCAACTTAGAGTTCGAAGCAAGGAAAGCCATAAAGGGGCAAGCCCTAGCGGATTTTATCGTGGAAATGACCAGACCTCCCCCAACCGACACGTCAAGTGATGTGTGGATATTATTTGTAGATGGCTCATCTACTCAAAATGGTTGTGGGGCAGGAATCTTGTTCAAATCGCCAGAAGGGGACACGTTCGAATATGCCATGAGGTTCAAATTCCAAGCATCTAACAATGAGGCCGAATATGAAGCTTTGGTGGCAGGGATCAGAATGTGTAGTACGACTGGGGCACGAAAAATTAAGGCTATGTCAGATTCTCATTTGGTGGTGAGTCAGGTCAACGGTGAGTACGAGGCTAGGGATGAAAGTATGGTCAAATACTTGGACATGGTAAAGAAGTAAGTTGAAGGATTGGAACGTTTTCACCTAGTGCAAGTGCCTAGGTCAGAAAACAATCAAGCCGATGCCTTGTCCAAGTTGGCTAGCTCGGCTACAGGAGACTCTCCCAGGTTTGTTTTCTGGGAAGTCAAGAATCAACGGAGTATAGACGAGCTAGACGAGGTTCGCTACATCAATAGGGGAAGCACCTGGATGGATGAGATCATTGAATACAAACAAACGGGAATTCTATCCCTTGATCCGAAAAAAGCCAAGTACGTGAAGCGGCGGGATARGTGGTTTGTATATTGGAATGGCCAACTCTACAAGAAATCTTTCTCCCACCCCTTGCTCAAGTGTATCACTCCAGAGAAAGGGGCAGAAGTGTTGGATGATATCCACCAAGGCCAGTGTGGATCACATATTGGGGCAAGGTCTTTAGCTGAAAAGACTCTTCGAACGGGATACTATTGGCCTACCTTGAGAGAAGATGCCGCCAATCTGGTCAAGAAATGTCACAAGTGCCAAATTCATGCTCACATTCACCAAAAGCCGGCAAATCAATTATCCCCCGTGCTATCACCTCTGCCATTTGCCAAGTGGGGTGTAGACATCCTCGGGCCTTTCCCTCAAGCTCCGGGGCAAAAGAAATTCTTGATCGTGGCTGTGGACTACTTCACCAAATGGGTAGAAGCCGAACCAATGAGAAATATTAAAGTGTCAGATGTACAAGGTTTCTTAACCAAGAATATCATCACTCGGTATGGTGTGCCACAATCCATCGTCTTCGACAATGGCCAACAATTTGATTCCAACATTCTTACTAATTGGCTATCAGACCAAGGAATCACCGCACATTTTGCTTCCATGGCACACCCACAAGCTAATGGTCAGGTTGAGTCCTTCAACAAGATTATTAGTAATGGATTGAAGAAGAAGTTGGACCATGCAAAGGGCCTATGGGTGGATGAATTGTACAATGTGTTATGGTCAATTTGGACAACGGTAAAGAACTCAACGGGAGAGACTCCATTTACACTTGTCTTTGGTTCGGATGCCGTATTGCCCATTGAGATGTACGAACTGACACTACGGGTTATGATGTACACCGAAGAAGGAAATTGGGAAGCCATGAAGTATAATCTTGACCTCATTCCGGAGATCTGAGGCAACGCTCTCCTTCTTTAACAGATCTATAAGTTAAGAATGTCCCGGGAATACAACAAGTGCGTCAACCATAGGCCTCTCCAATTGGGATCCACAGGAAGGGCAAAGGAAGATGGAAAGTTGACTCCAAATTGGGAAGGTCCATACAAAATTTGTGAAGTGTTGAGGGATGGAACCTTCAAGTTGGAAGATGGTCAGGGACAACGGCTTACTCATCCTTGGGGTACTGACAATTTGCGGAAATTCTATGTTTAAGCAAACATATTTGAGTCGACCTAAAGGCGCTCACCTTAAGTCGAGTTGCCAAGCGTGCACTCGCATTATCAAGTTTGAGTCGACCAAAAGGCGCTAAGAACTTGTAAAATTTTGAAGATCTAGATTGAATGAAAACCTTCAATACTTTGAACTTCAAATTTCTGTTATCTTAACAGGGGAAACTCCCCTCCTTGGGCAATAAGTAAAAATTCAAAGCGAATAACTTACACCTATGGATTCTCAAAATGAGACTAAACAAACAAATTTCTGTTAAAATTAACCAAAAAATCCCTAAGTCATGCGCTTAGAAGTTTCTAGGGTTGGCAAAATTGCAAGTAGGGAAAATGTCCCAAACTGCGAAGGCACAACTTCCTTGGATTACAGCGCGACGAGCAAAAAGCTCTGAATAATGCGACGTGCGAGCTTACCGTTTTGTAAAAACTACATAAATTAGCTCGCACTTAAGATCAGGTCTGATCATTCAAGGGCAAACGACCCTTAACAGGTGCGAGGTGCGAGCTTACCGTTTTGTAAAATCAACAAAAATGGTCTCGCACCCAATCACCTCAAGGGAAAATGACCCTCAACATGTGCGAGGTGCGAGCTTACCATTTTGTAAAATCAATCAAAATGGACTCGCACCCAACCATGTTAAGGGAAAGTGTCCCCAATTGTCGAGGGCAAATGCTCCAAAAGATGGAGACAAAAACACAAGTATAGGCTCTCGACAAGTAAGAAGATTGATCGATGTCTGGGGCTTAGTTTCTGGTCTCGCTGTTGCCCATGCAGAAAAACTGCGACGTGCGAGCTTACCGTTTTGTATAAACGATCGAAAAATGGCTCGCACAAATCTGTCTACCAGGGCAAGCTGCGATGTGCGAGCTTACCGTTTTGTAAAACGATCGAAAATGACTCGCACAAATCTGTCTACCAGGGCAAGCTGCGACGTGCGAGCTTACCGTTTTGTAAAAACGATCGAAAATGACTCGCACAAATCTGTCTATCAGGGCAAGCTGCGACCTGCGAGCTTACCGTTTTGTAAAAACGATCGAAAATGACTCGCACAAATCTGTCTACCAGGGCAACCTGCGACGTGCGAGCTTACCGTTTTGTAGAAACGATCAAAATTGACTCGCACACATCAGCAAACTATTGAAGGTTGTGACCTGCGAGGGGTTATATCTGCGACTTCCTTGACTCAATCTCCAAGTTTAAGGGCAATCAGTATGATTGATTGACTTGACACCACTGCTAGGTCTCAAGTCAATCAATTCTTAGAATCTATAAACTTGGACTTTTCGCACAAGTAAGAGCTTACATCATCTAAGGAAGAACTTGTTCGCACATTCTAGAGTGTCGCACATTTTGTTCGAAGTGTAGTCCATGCGACCAACCAAGGACTCATGCACTACATGGGCAAGTGGACCCAAGTAGTTCGAAGTGCAAGGTAATCCGAGTAACTCGAAGTGCGAAGTCTGAATGCAGAAAACAAATGAAACTGCGAGGTATGGGACTTGGAAGCAAAAAATTAAAAGCAAAAGCAAAAAAAATTGCGAGATAGAAGACTTGGAAATTTTTAAGAAAGCTTCTACTGGATTGATGGAAAGTGAATTACAGAGCTTCCTTATCAAAAAAAAATTGTTTAGTGCGAGACCTAGTACTTGTACAAGGTAAGGATACAACAATTACATCACAAAGCTAGGCTGAACAAAAGGCGAAGAAAAGAGGAGTCATCTGATGCGAACGTCAGCATCGTCCGCATCATTCATGTTCTCGATGTCGACGAGCTCATCTTGGTCAGCATAGTCACCCTCCTTGGCAACATCGACATCGCCCTGGTCGTTTTTGGCTTCCTTCTCCTCGCCACTGCTGCTGCTCGCATCCCGGCGAGGCTGATCGTCGTCGTTTGAAGAAGAACCAGACGAAGGTGCTGAATCTATCGAATGTTCAGCATCGATGAAGTCGAACATAAAGTTATTCTCTGGCAGGGGAGGCCTTGGTTCTTTTGGAGTGTCAGGCATTTTTTGGATAATGTTAACAGCCTTGACATAGTCCAGTCTCTCCTCGAAGCAGCAAAATGGATAGCTCTTCTTCGCAGTAAATAGATGCCAGGCCTCCTCCATCAAAGCTCGCATTTCTTCGATGCCTGAATTCTTAGCTTCGGCGAACTTGATTTTCTGTTTCTCCTTCTGAGCTGCGAGATCCTTGTCTTGCCCCTCAGCAAATTTAGCGAAGGTTTAGGAGTTCATCTCGCACTTTGGCTTTAGCCCTCGCCAGTGCCTCCTCTTCAATTTGAGGCATTGCTTCAACTAGCTTCGCAGCAACCTCCTGTTCAGTTCGCTTTGCGACAGCCTTGATGACTCGCTCCTCCTCTTGTTCTGCAGTCTTGGCCACATGCTTGGCCAAATCATTATGCTTGGTGAGGAGGGAGTGGTAGCCTTCCAGTGATTTGCGGTATGCTGTCTTAACCGCATTGAGGTTGTGGCCAAGAGTATAAATGGCCTCTGCGTCATCGACATTGATAGCCAAGGTCTGCTACGAGAGGTACTCCAAGAACTCCTGGTACAACAACTCTTTATGCTTGGCTTTGCGGTTGGCCCTTTTCATGGCCTTGGCGACGCCATCTAGTCGCACCATCACCTGTAGAAATGTGCGAAGCAAGGTTAAATAAAATGTGCGAAGGTTTATACTTGTGAAAAATTTTGAGATAAAGTGAAGAAACTTACATCGGCGAGCCCACTCATTGCTCGTCCACAAGAACCAGCCTCGTATCCTGCGAGGCTCTCCTTGTACTCCTTCGAAGCATAGCTGACCATGTCGACCACTATCTTCTTCTTCTTCTCAGCTCCAAACTTGCGAGAAGAGTAGTGATCGACCTCATCCACCTCCAGCCACTTGTCATCCTCTATGGCATCAGCGGAAAGGGCAGTAACCAGCGAAGGATGTTTCTTCGCAACAAACTTGTCCAAGCCTTGGACAAGGTTATCGTCGACCCTCASTGTTGGGTGACCTTGTGGTTRTYGCCTCTCRAMAGGAGTGGAGATCAGTGGGGGCTCAACATTTGGGTTGGCCAGCAGCTCCTCGAAATTGATTTGGTCGAGGTCCCCCACATAGCTGAATTCTGGAGGGAAGAATTTTAGGGTATCTGCCTGCTTGCAAAGCTCTTCCAGCTCCTTAGTAGTAGGAACCAGCGAAGGAGGCTTCTCGCTGTTTTTGGTGATCTCGCCCATTTCGGGCATATCTGCGAAGTCCTGCTCGCATGTTGGGGAGTCACCATCAGCAGCATCACCTGACATATATGGAACAATATCCGAGTCAAACCAACCATGAGGATCAGGATGGCAAGGCCACGAGAGAGGAGAATCATGCGAAGTCTTTGATCTCCTTTCATATGTCACCTCTGTAGACTGCGACCCACTAGGGGTTCGCGGTCTAAACAAAGCAGGGTCTAGCCCATACTTGTTGAAGATGCGAACCTCAGTGGGATGAGCATTTGGACCCAAAATTGAACTGCGAGGTAAACCACTTGTACCTGTGGTGTGATGCTTCTTCGCAGCTGGCTCAGAAACTGAAGGCGAAGGAGGCCTTTTCTCGCCCACTTGAGCAGAGTGCGACGAGTCCCCCTTAGCTGTTGGAGGAGTTGGAGGTGTAGACCTTGGACGTCTTTTCTTTTCCACTAGCACTTCAATGCCTTTGCCCTTGCCAACCACCTTAGTGACCTTCTTCCTCTGGCCCTCCGTGGGCTCATTTATTTGTACCCCAGGCTTCGCAGCTTCCCGGGGTGTCTTGGACTTCCCCGCAGATTGCGAGGGAGATTTATGTTCTTGTCTCTTCTCCCCGCTTTGCGAGGAGTGTTTGGATTTGCTTTTCTCCCCGCTGCGCGAGGAGTGTTTTGATTGTTCTCTCCCCTCGCCCTGCGAGGAAGGGGTTTTTGTTCCTCTTTCTTCCCCTCGCGAGGAAGGTTTGGTTTTGTCTTTTTCCTCGCCTCGCGAGGTGGGTGTCCTCTTCAGGACTTGGTATTGAGAAGTCTTGTGGGAGGCAGACTTCGAAGGCTGATCCTTCTTTGTGGTGGTGGACCTCCCAGCCTTTAAGATATCAGAAGGCTTCACCAACTTCTGCAAATGAAAAGTAAAGCTTCAGTGAGCAACCTCGCAGAAATAAAAAGAAAGACTATCATATGCTTCGCATTCGAGCAAATGTTCATGCGAGACACGACTTTATGACCTTCACATTTTGAGAAAACTTTTCATGCGAAGGGAAACAAATTAAAAGTGCAAGAGTAGCTACTTACCCGATGGAAGGCATTCTTTTCTGTAAGGGATTTCAGCCGCCAGACGGTTGAGAAAGCTTGGAAGTCTTCGCCTGACATTGTCCCGTTTAAATGGCTGGGCAACTTTGCGAAAGAAGCTTCTGTGAAGGGAAACACTTGGTTAGAAAAATTCAAACAAAAATAATAATCAAGAAGTTGAAAGTCTACCTCTTTMCTCTCYCCCAATTCGACGACCACCTGCGAGGTCAAAGGCTCGCAGGAAGTCTTTATTGCAAAAACATTCGAGGGTAGGGAGCCAGTTTTTGGGAACCGTGACTTTGCGAGGCAAGGTTCTGAATTGGTACTCCACAGCCTCGAAGTATTCTAACTGCTGTACAACAAGAGGGGTTCTCGCACCCAACTCACTCTCTTTAAAGGAATTCTAGTGCGAGGTCCACGAAGAGAGGACCTTCGCGAGAGGAGTATTGTCTGTGTGCACAAGGAAGAAATCATTCTTCCAATTGTACACTTTATTTGGCTTATCCAGCGAGGTAATGTACTTTCCTTTTTGTTGGAGCTGGAACCAACCAGCCTGGCATCTGCTATWTTTGGAAATCAGATGCATGCGAAGGAACACATCAGTCTTACATGGCCAACCCTTCACTTTACAAGTGGCCATGTATCCAAGTATATGACACCACGACTGCGGCGTCAATTGTGCGAGTCCTATGCCATAGGCCTTCAACACGTTTATTATGAAGGAGTGCAGAGGGAAGCGAAGACCTAGGTCCACCACCGCCTTGTAGACTACGAAGGCGTTTTCTGTCGTTTGGGTGATCGTAGTCCCCTCAGCAGGGATCACGAATCTCTCCTCGACTTCAGGGGCGACGAAGCCAATGTGAGAAGCATAGATGTGCTAGAACTGCTGGAGTGCGACCCTCCAGGCCTTTCGCACTATGGTCGACGAGAGAATGTCCTTGTCCTTGTCCTCGTCTTCAGAGGATTCTTCCACCTCTTGGGGTTTATTTTTGGCAATCCATGCCAAGGGGTCCTTATCAAACTCTGTCTCATCCTCATCCTTGTCCTTAGCAGTCTTTATTTGAGGTTCTCCATCCCTGCTCTCCTATAAGGCGGCATCAATGCTCGCACTTATCTCAGCAGAGTCAGGACTGGAGTCCTCTACTCGCATGGGTAAGTGACCAGAAGTACTTGGCTGGTCTGGCTCCTCGTCTTCATAGAACTGGTTCTCGGGTCTCCTAGTAGCTGTGGTTTTGATGCGAGGCATCATGACATGGACAGATAGAGTGTCAAGGATGGGACGAGGAGCTACAGAGTGCGAGTACAAAAAATCAAGGGAGGAGGAGAAAGCAGTTAAATTGGAGCCAGGCGAAGTTGAACTAGGCTCTTCCAAGCCCTCAACTCTATTCTTATTAGGCGAAGAGTCCGTAGAACTTGCGTCGCTCATTATTACTTTGATAAAAAAGAATAGGGATTTTCTACATGGTACCCCTGTAAAWTTGCGTTTTCCATGAAATACCCCTGTTTTTTTTGCCCTCTATATTGTACCCTCAATTTTGAAAACTTTACACATTATAACCTTAATGATTTAATTTAACATAACTAGGGTTAAACTAAGGTTAATTTTATTTTTAAAAAAAATAAAATATAAACAAAAAAACAACCKCCCCACTCCACCACCACTTCGCCGCCACAACCAACCTCACTCCAACGCCACTGCACCCCACAACCAGCCCCACTTCGCCACCACAACCAGCCCTACTCCACCGCCACTGCATCGCCACCCCTTCAAAACCCCTAATTCATTTCAAAACCCTAAATCAATTCAAAATTCTAAATTAATTCAAAACCCTTAAATCAATTCATAAATCAACTTAGGGCTTTGATTCGTTTATAGTTTAATTGCAAAATAGTGTTTTCAATTGTGAAATTAGGCTTCAATTTGGTATGTTCACGAATTGGGGGTTTTATTTGGGTGTCGCGAATTGGGGTTTTGGATTAGGGGAGGGGGTTCGATTACACTTGGTGGTTTTTATGTTGGGGTGTTCCGAGGTGTGGGAGCTGCAGAGGGTGGTTCGAGGGTGCTGCGAATTGGAGGATTCGACTTGGGTGGGCTCGCGAGGTGGGTTTTGATTGGGTTGGGTTCGAAGTGGCTCACGAATTGGGTGGGTTTGAGGGTGGTTCGCGGTGTTGCGGCGGCGTTCGTTGGTGAGATGGTGGTGTGGTTGTGGGAGTAGGTAGTGGTGTGGTTGTTTTAATTATTTGTTTTTTAAAAAACAAAATTAAAAAAAATTAAACTTAACCATGAGTGGTTAAGTTAACCATGAAGGTTATAAGATAGAAAGTTACATAATAGTAAGGTACAATATAGAGGGCAAAAAAAACGGGGGTATTTCATGGAAAACGCAAATTTACAGGGGTACTATGTAGAAAATCCCAAAAGAATAAGTGCGAAGTAAGAAAAGGTGCGAACAGTACCTGATGTGCGAAGTCGACGAAGTGTCGAGGAAGACCTAAAGAAAACTGCGAACTGCGAAGCAAAGACTTGCAAACTGCGAACCCAAATTGTCGCGGAAGCTTGAAAATATGCGAAGAGACTGGAGAGAAGTGCGAAGTGAAAGTGATTTTTCAGCGAGAAAGAAGGAGTAAAAAGTCCTTCTTTCTCTCCTTTAGGGGATATATATACCCCAGGCTCAACGGTCAGACTTCCCCCTTGTTTTCGAAATTTGAACGGGAGAAGGAAAATGAGCGGGAAGGGGAATTTGCCCCTTGGGCTGCTGCTGCTGTGCGAGTTTCAAGGTGGCGAATTAAATTCTTGGCTTGGCTATCCATCTTCTACGAGAGCACACTTCCCAAGGCAAAGAAAATGAAATGAAAAATAGAGAGATTTTATTTGATTTGAGATTTGTTTACGAAATGTAAATTAATGTAAAATCGAGATCAAACACCCTATAAATCCAACGATTTATTGGGTCTTTGAGGGGCAAATGATGTGGCACGGAAAATCCTTMCCCACGTGTCCTTCAAATATTGGGTCGAAATGATCCACGTGGCAAACACTACAGATTAAATTAATCTGGACCGAAACGGGACGGAGAACCGACGTTTCTACACCGAAATGGTAGTAAGGAACGCTCGGAAGCATGGATGGATGACAAGTGTCACCCATCCAAGGGATGCCTTGATTTTTGAGGGATTGCCTATAAATACCCCGAAAAACCAAGGAAAACACAAACTTTTTCTCATAGCATTTATTGCACAACTTCTAACTACTTGAGAGCATCTCTCACTACTTTCTCTCTCTAGCTTGGCACTTTTACTTCCCTAACTCCATACTTACTTAAGCATCGGAGGGGAGATAATCCAAATAGGATTATTCTCCTTTGWGCAGGTGTCAGGCAAGCTTTGTGAGCTAGGAGCAAGAGGCAAGCATTTGGTGGCCAGGAGATCGGAGATTGCTAGGGGACGTTCAACGTGCAATAGAAGGTAAGCTCTCCAGAGGTAGCATTGAAGGGAAGCCTCCACCCCTCTCTCAACCCAAAAACTAGGGAAATATTGTAGCCAGGACACGTCATCCCTATTTTATTTGCTACAACACCCATTGCGAGAATTAATTGAAGACGAATTCGTGGTACTTCTAGCAGCCATTAGAGAAACCCCGCGAGAGAGAAGAGATGAGCCAAAATCCAAACCCAGCGAAACAAAACAAAATAGTGATGCGAATTCGAAAAGTAAGGAATTAGAAGTAAGGAGGTGAAATGAAGTAAGGAATTAGAAGTAAGGAGGATGATGAAATGAAATGATGAAATGAAACGTGTGTGTGAGGGGGTATTATTCAATGGGGAATTAGAAATTAGGTAAGAATTAACTGAGACTTAACAGATTTTAGAATTTAATGTTACTGTTTTAATAAGGCCTTAATCTCAATGGTATAATTTGGGTTATAAAAATTTTAATGGTATAAATTGGACTTTGCGAAAATTTGATATTACGGGATGGAATTTATCATTATTAAAATCTTAAAAATTAAGTGTAGTATCGGAACATCAAGGTATTGGGGATTTTCCGCCACCCACTACATCAAGAAATCAACAATCAATGTCATTCATCTAAAAACTGTTGGCTAACGAGGTATGACCATAATTTACACGTATACCAATAAGACAACAAGCAAATAAAGATTATTAATGCATCAAGGTCAAATTGCAATMGTTTTTCTAATTTTTTTATGGTGCAAATGGTTCTGCCAAATTGATTACAGACAAAACCAACTTAATGTACAAGTACATAAATTACTCAATTTATTTAAACTTTTATCTTATTTTCGTGACTGCTAAAATAATACAACAATAATTCTCCATTAAACAAGGAAAAATACTTGAATAAATAAAAGTAAAAAATAAAATGAATAATGCAACGACGACAAGAATAAAAGTCCAAAAACCATAATGAGTGAATATTTTCACCTATTTTACACAGGTCGTTTTGCACTTATTATGTACTTCCCTTCATGCGTATTTTTCAGTTTTTTCAATAAATAGACACGAAATATTTAAAACAAATTATGCGAGTAAGATATCATATTTAAATTGTTTTGGGGTGCAAAGTAGAGGTAGATATAGAGGTATATTATCAATTATTTATCTAAACTAATATGATGATTATTTTTGGACAGATACAGTGAAAGTTGTCTTATTTATATTAATTGTTTTTGTAGTATCACTGGCTATTAGCCATTGATTTTCAAAGTTAAGAAGAGGATGATAAGGATTGTATGAACAAATGTCTCTAAGTTTCTACTTGCTTTGATTATTCGTTTGCTATTAATAATGAACATTTATCGTTACATAAATAGATGTTTGTATGCATACATTTCTATCTGATATATCATTAATTTGTAACTCTTAATTGTATTATTTGTTTAATAATAAAATATGTGTGTAATAAATTGATGCACTTAATTATTTAATTGTGTGTTCAATAATGTTCTTAGTCTGACATCAAATGAGCAAAGGTTTGACACTAGAACTTTGGCTTAAAAACTACAAATAAAATATGCAATTAAATAATGATACTTTCATTCAAACACTAAAATTAGAGGTTGATAAACAACATACTCTGTAATAAATATGAGTCTTTAGAATATAATTACAAAATCAATGATTATCACTTTTATGTTATAACAATTATAACATTAAAATGTAAAAAAACAAAAACAACTCGTGCCTTGCACGGGCTAAGCACTAGTTACAATTATATCCTTGAATTAAAGGCCAAAAGAAGCAATTAGTATCCATCCAAATTCGACCTCAAACCGATCGGTTTAATCCTAACCGATCGGTTTATGATCTATCGCGGCAGTTTCACTGGTCCATCTTGCGAGAGCCATACCTTGAGTTCTAGGCGTCCAATATGGCATATGACCTAACGTTTCGAAGCTCTGTAAGTCTAGTTTCCAATTAAATTAGAATCGCATCAATCCGATGTCCCAAACTTGAGTTATGTCCAAAAGAGTGGACATGTGTCAATATTGATGCTTTGCAACAGTCATATTCCGTTGTCGCTTCAATCCAAGCTCCATGCTACTTCCTTAATGCTCCGTAGTGCTCTCAAATGTCCCAAGATAATCCAAAAACATGAATAGAACTTGAAACTAATCAAAACACTAAACAAACAATATTAGTAGCAAAGAGGGCCTTGAAAAGGCCAAAAACCATGCAAATCATCAAGAGAATGAGGGGAAAAACCATATATCTAATCAACACATCAAAAACCGCTACTCAGCCTTAGCGTGGAAGAAACGTATATTCTTGTCACCCACAACCAACCACATTTGCCTACTATGCTGTCTCCAAAGCAACTCATCTCTACTCTCCAATTCATCCATTCTTTCATCCAAAGCTTTCATACTAACCATCACCTCCACCGTCGGCTCTTCACTCATAAGCTCTTGCATTTTCTTTTGACACTCCCGCAACTCCTTCAACAAACGTCTCTCTGCCCCAATGACGAAGGCCATAAGAAGCAGCTGCTATTTTATGTAAAACACCCCCACCCTTCTCCCACTTCGCCTTAACAACCTCCTCACATCTGTCCTCTCTCAACCACATCTCCTCAAACCTAAAAATCTTCCTTTTCTTCTTTAAGTGACCACCTTTCAAAGGTTTATTTATGTTAAGAAGAATGGGAAGGTGGTCCGATTTACGCCTAGTAAGGTGGCTCACAAAAGAACCCGGAAATAAATGTTCCCAAGCTAAATTTGCGAAGAATCTATCCAACCTTTCTTGTATATTATCTTCTCCACCCCTACCATTACACCAAGTGAAATCATGTGTCCTATAAACCCCATATCAATTAAGCCACACTCCTCCACAGCCTCAGGAAACATATTCGCATCCGTACAATTGAAACCACTGCCACCCCTCTTCTCCGTTGACGAAAGCACCAAGTTAAAATCCCCCCCCCCCTCCCAACACACCCACGAAATATTATCCTTGTCCTTCAGCTCCACCAGTATCTTACATGTATTATTCCCCTCCTCTGGCATACCATACACCCTAGTAAAACGCCATGGCTTCTCCCCAACATTATTTATGACAACATCAATAAAGTTAAGAGAAGAAAGTCGTACTGATATAGCCATGTTATCCTTCCACATTAATGCTAAACCCCCATGTCTCTTCCTCCCTTCACCCTCACAACTAACCACATACACACACTCCAAACGGGCTTTTTTACGGACATTTTCAATCTCCCAAACCTTTAATCTTGTTTCGGAAAGGAAAACAATTTGGGGATTCTCTAAGGTAATAAACCTTTTGAGAGCATTAATTGCACGAGAACTCCCCAACCCTCGATAATTCCAACACATAATTCTACTCAATGCTTCGAGAGAGCCTAAATTGTGGGGCCCGCCACCTTACTAGCAAAGTTGTGATCTCAGCTCCCTCACGTTCATCCACACAAAATTTCTTCAAAACTCCTCCAACCTTAATTTCCATATCCACACACTCATTAATACACCTTTTAGACAAAATGATATTGTTTTGTAAAATTTTTGTGCCATTTGGACTACGAGGTCTTCGTCTCCATTTATTTGTATTTTGTTGCTTTACCACACTCGTTCCCTAAATTACCCCCCCCCCCAATACGAAGGTATCCACATTTTGAACACCACTCTAGCCACAGCACCCCTTTCTGCTCTACCACACCATCATGCACCCTCGTATCACCCTCCGAAATACCATCCCTCATACCCAAACCCACCACCTCAAACTGCTCCCTTACCCCGGCAACCTCCTCCCTCAAACCACCCCCCACCTTAGCTTGAAGTTTTGTCACAAAAAAGGCTTCTAGCACACCCTTTCTCCTCGTCATTTGATACCTTACTAATGTTCCCTTTCCAAGGTGAGGCACGTAACCAACTCCCAAACTTCTTGACCAGGGAGATATCACCATAATTTTCCGAGCATTCTTTATCACCATGACTCAATCTACCATAAATATAGCAAATTAAAGGCAGTCTCTCATATTTAACCTTCACTCGCACCGATTCCCCCCCCCCCCCCCCTTAGTTTGATATTGACTTCGTCCTTGAGAGGTTCCCTCACATCTACCACCACTCTAACTCGAATTGTTCTCTCCATCTCCCTTTCATGTGATTTGTTATAAAACGTGKAAAGACTCCAATTTTATTAGCAAGGGATTTAACATTCGCCTCACAACCGCTACCCTTGAAAGGAAGGCTATAGAATCTTACCTAAATGGGAAGGGAATGAAGTTGAACGTCCGAAGCTTTCCCGTCCTCCGTAATATCACTAAAGCAAAGGACATGTTGATCAAAGTGCCATTGTTGTTCGTCAATGACTTTCGCCTTATCCCTCTAGTGGAAAAATTAAAAGGAGAACAAATCACTCTCCAATCGTCGAGCCTCCATCCCTTGCATAGGATTCCAAATACTCTATAATGTCGCCATTAGAGCATTGACTTCTTTTTTGTCCAAATTTTACCAATAATCATTAGCGAAGCCTTCTCCTCCTCGTCGTCCTCATCATCAACGACCCAATCAATCTCCCCATCCTCCTTTTCAACCTGTCTCGAAACAYTCTTCTCAATCTCCTTTATTTCTCCCTCGTCTCACTTTTTGTCCACCTTCTCAAATTGTTCACACAATACAGAATCACTCATGATGAATTGCACAAAGAAAACAAACATGAATTTTAAAAATATCAAGAAAAATCTTGAGATAAAGCAAAGAAACTAGACGTCACGCTAGCCAACCTAGACGAAACTCTCATAAGGAAACCCTAAAAGACAATATTTTGTTAATTCTGTTCAAAATTAGAAATTAGAAATCCCAAAAATATCACTTTATTCTCTACCACTTTCTTCTAAAATATTAGCAATAAATCCACACCATGGTCGCCGACCTCCTCGCTCCTTCTGCCGTCGTGGGGCCTGCGTCAACAAAGTCGAAGAAGAAGAAGTGTCGGGTTCGAATACGAAGGTAGTGTCGAGGTGATAAAGGAAATTATCATCAATATTTGCTGTGTTAGCTTAATTTCGTTGATGACTTGATGGGAGGTTTTTGCCAAAATAGCAAAATTATTAAAGGGAAATCAAAATTTTTTACTTTCTTTTTCTAGGTTTATAGTTGATTTCTAGTGAAGATGGGGTGAAAATGGGAGGTGATTAATGGAGGGGAAAGAAATAATAAAAGCTAATTAATGTGTTCATGAGTGTTTAAGGGTCAAAGAGGTTGATTATGAATTATAATTGAGGAAAATTAACGGTGTTAGGTTTTCCGTCCTCATTAAGGGTATTTAGGTTATTTTCCCAGACCTCATGGGGTATATGAGCCGTTGTTTCTAAAAACACGGGGTATATAGGGGAAAAATCACTAAAATTACTAAGTAGCGTTTTAATATAGTCTAACTGCTAAACACTACCTTAAAACACTATGCCAAGCTCACCCTAAGTAGCATTTATTTTCCATGAAAAAATATGTAGTCCCTATTTTTAAAGGATACAACGGATGAAATACGTTGAATGTTAGAGGGAATTTTCCCTATTTCTTCATGACGGTATAAACTTCACACTATGAGAAAAATGAGATACAACTATCATGCTTATTTAAGGTGTGTTTACTTGATCTTTTTTTTTTTTTTTTGACCAGTACTTCATCTAAAAAAACCAAAAATAAAATAAAATCAAGGTTGAATACCTTCATATAAGGTTTGAACGAATTCAATTAGGTTTAATAGAAGGTTCAAAGTTAAGGTTGAAAAAGAATTAATCAATTCTCTAAATTTAGGGACGAATTCTAAATCCGTTGATAAATTTACGATTTTCCTTAGACGATGTTTAATGGCAAAAAGAGTGGGGAGTTTAGGGACAGATTTTTAAAAATCCGTCCCTAAATTCCATTTTTTGTTTTCTAAATTTGGACCCTCTAGAGGCCTTTTTGGACATGAAGATGGACCCTAACCCCCTCCAGGTGTTTGCCATGGGATGTGCGTCACAATTTCGTTCAGTTTGATATATTATGGACCTCCATCGGACACTCGTAGAGAAAGTTATGAACAAAAAATCGTAACATGCAAATCGTTGTTGTTTTGAGGAACTAAATAGGTTAGGGATGGAAATCATGGATACGTCCCTAATTTAGGGATAGAAAATTAAAATRTGTCCCTAATTTAGAGACAAAAATGGAAATTCGTCCCTAAATTTAGGCTATTTCTACCATTGCAAGGCAACATAACATACATTATACAATTAGGGACGGATTACAAATTCCGTCCCTAAATTAGGGACGGATTCAAATCAAATCCGTCCCTAATTTTCCGTCGCTATACGAGTTTTTTTTTGTAGTGTTTGTCGTTATAAAGAGGAAGTTATGAGCAATAATGGCGCGGAAATCAATGGACGGTTATGCATTGAAGACACATACATAACGATCATATGAACTAGTATATATAGCAATGGATATGTAAATGATACGAAGAACACATTACTACTTCACAATTCTACATACAATCTCTTTCTGTTCTCTTGCAATATTTTCTATACTCTTTGCATTTTTTATTACTTCCTCCATTTCTTTTTAGTGACAACTTTAATTTGAACATGACACATACTCCTCGACATAATTTGGCAGTGAGTGTGAAAGTGAAAGAGAGAGAAAGTGACACATGTGATTAAGAGAGATATAGGAAGAAATGACATGCAAAATAGAAAAGAAAGAATAGTTACTACTAATTAGATATTTCCAAATTTGACAAAAGTTATCACTAAAAAGAAACGGAGGAAGTACTTTATTATTATTATTATTATTATTATTATTATTATTATTATTATTATTATTATTATTATTATTATTATTATTATTATTATTATTATTATTATTATTNTATTATTATTATTATTATTATTATTATTATTATTATTATTATTATTATTATTATTATTATTATTATTATTATTATTATTATTATTATTATTATTAGGGAAATTCCATATTATACCATCGTATTCTTGTCTATTCCATCTCATACCACTTTTTTTAAAAAAATCCATTATGTACCATTATAATTAGGCTCTAATCCAAACCGTAACACTATGTTAATTTGGGCGTTAACTATGGTTTAGTGGGTTGTTAGTTTGTGGTTTAGTGAGGGTTAATATGGTAATTTCCGCAGTTGAAATTAAAACCAATTCATTTCCTCAACCTTCTTGACATTCATTTTATTGCCTTTGCTTGAAAAGTGAAAACTCTTCGTCTTCCCTTCCCCTGTACCGGCGCTTTTTCTTGCATGCCAATTCAATTCAAAGACTCAAGCTTTATTTTGATTACAATTCGTTTTTCTACCTAATTACCGAGTTAGTTCTTAGTTTAATGTCGTTTTTTAATTACTCTTCCTATTTTTGTTTGTGATCATTTTTGTACTGTTATTGTTCAATGTAATCGATTATGTGTTCAATTTTGGTGATTAATTTAAGGGCGAATTTTTTCAATTTGATTCAATAATTATGCTATTTGTTTTCTCACTTTTTGTTCTTCAATTATGCCTTTTGTTTTCTCAATTGTTTTGGTTCGACTATGCTATATTGAACGAATTGCGTGAATTACCCAGATAAAATCTTAGGGCCATTGCGCAAATTGTTGTTTGAAGGTGAACTTCGAGCAGCCATTGAAGCTTCAAACAGAGAAGAAGAAAAGAAGAGGAAAGGAGTACGAGGGTGAAGAGGGTGAGAGCAGATGAAGAGGGTGAGAGCAATCGAGCAACCATCTAAATGAGATTAAATGGGAGTGAATTAGGTCTAACATTAGAGATTAACAGAGAGTTAACGTCCAAATTAACAAAGTGTTACTGATTGGATTAGAGCCTAATTATAATGGTACAAAATGGATTTAAAAAAATAGTGGTATGAGATGGAATAGACAACAATACGATGGTATAATATGGAATTTCTCTTATTATTATTATTATTATTAGTATTATTATTATTATTATTATTATTATTATTATTATTATTATTATTATCTCATATCAACCCAATTGTTTTCATCCACATCCTTGTCGAGTCCCACCTTCAATTTAGTAGTTTGACCGTACCCGAAAATTGGTTAAACATTTATATCCAATCAAAATAAGATAATGCAATCACACAAAAATCATAACAGCATAATTCTAAGGAAAATTGGTCCATATTTAAGTGTCATAGTTTCGTTAATTTTATTCGAGAAACTTTGTAATAAAACTTTTGTCCAAAACTTCCACATGGACATTCCGTTTGTTGTCCAATGTTATATTTCATTTTTCGGCACTTAGACAACTTATGCCCACGTGCTTGTCATGTGACCCTTTGATTTGCTATTTCTCCTTAATTTCATCCTCATTTCACTCCACTTTCCTCTTTATTCCTTGTTAACCAATTAAAAAACACACTCCCAACCAAATTCACCACCACCACCACATCGTGCCTAATTGAAACCCCTAAAAGTTGAAGATTACCAAATTTGAAAACCAAATTCACATCGATAACCACCAAATTGAAACCCAAAAAATTGTGTTATAGATGGAACAAAAGAAAAAAGGAGGGGAAGAAGATGATGGGTTTTAGCTTTAGTTAGATGAATTTCAAATTTCTGGGTTTGGTTTGGTTTAAATTAGTGCGGTGGTGCAATGGTTTTTTGGTTTGGACCGAATTGATATAAGGTGGTGCAGTGATCGGTGGTGGTTGGTGTGAGTTGGTGGCTTGGTGCAGTGGTGAGTTGGTGCGACTTGATGCGGTGGTGAGTTGGTGCGATGATGGATCAAATAGGGTTGGTAGTGGTTGGTGCGAGATGGTACGGTGGTGAGTTGGTGCAAGTTGATATATACGATGGTGGTGGCACAAGTTGATGCAATGATGGCTCGAATAGCTAGGGTCAACGGTGGTTGGTGTGAGCTAGTGCGGTGGTGAATTGGTGCAAGATGATATGACGGRGGTGGCACAAGATTGTGACATTTGTGATACTTATGCATGAGTCAACAAACGAAGTATGTAGTTGTGATATTTGTGGTACTTATGGACAAATTTTCCTAATTCTAATTGTTATTTTTTGAGTGGACACCATAAACTTTACTTCAAAATTTCACAATTTATGAAACATCAATTAAAAAATATCTTAGAAAAGATGTGCATAATATGTACAACCACCGATTGTATTCTACATTTTATCCACTATCTTGTTATAGCACAAATAATCAAATATTTGAATTTGAAAATTCTAGAATTTGATATTCATATCTAATCCAATAGTTGAAAATTTTCATATCAAATACTTTGGTTATTTGATATTYTTTTTAAAAATTAGAACATAATAAGTATGTAATTCGACATTCAACTAAAAATGGAATTGAATATGAAATATTAAAATTAAAAGAAACAAATTCAAGATTTTTGAATTACGGGGTAAATATCTGACATCTAAATTTGTCGGTTATCCGAATTTGTCCGATATTATATATCCAAAAGGTATTTTTATTGAATTGTTTTGAGGAAAATGAGTTAAAGTTTAAGAGGGATGATGATGATGCGGTGGGTGATAATGGTGGTTGACGATAATATAGCATAAAAAGATTTCATTGGACATGCATGTAAGAAGGGGTTGTAGTCTTGTAGAGAATGAAGTTCGAAATGTAATGAAAGATAACTTTGCAGAAATATATACCTAATTGTCTTAAGGGATGTTTGAAATGAGGGCTTTAAGAAAAGGAAATGGAATTAATAACCATAACTCCCTTTGGTAATGCATGTTATCCCCAAACAATCATTCTCTTTACCTCATGTATTTCCCACACCCCAAAGGGAATCACCATTCCCTCCAATTCCCTATTACCCTTGACCAATCTTGACCACCATAACTATCATGTTGACAAACCAACAAACCTAGTTTAAGTGTGTGTGTGTGTGTGTGTGTGTGTGTTTGGTGTGTGATTTTGTGTATGATGTCTGTGTGGTTGTGTGTTGTGTGTTGTGTGTTGTGTGTGTGTGTTGTGTGTTGTGTGTGTGTGTGTGTGTGTGTGTGTTGTGTGTGTTGTGTGGTGTGGTGTGTGTGGGTGTGTTGTGGTGTGTGTGGTGTTTGTGTGTGTGTGTGTGTGTGTGTGTGTGTGTGTGTGCGGTTGTTTGTGTGTGTGTGTGTGTGTGTGTTGTGTGTGTGTGTGTGTGTGTGTTGTGTGTGTGTGTGTGTGTTGTGTGTTTGGTTTTCGGGGTGGGGGTGATTGTTAGAGAGGAGAGGGTTACTTGCTAGGTGTAAAAAGGTGACATAATTTCATTACTAAAAATTAATGGAAGGTGTCGGATAGCTTGTAACCTGGTACAGCTGGTAGTCAATTGGAATACACAAAATAAAAAAAACTAAGCGTAGTATTTAATGAATTGGCTTCTATCTAGTCAAGCTAGTTTTTCAGCCAAAACACAAGCTTTAGCAGTAGCTTGTCACCCTTATTGGTGCTACGCATTTATAAAATTACAATGTACCCTCAAATATTAAAAGAAATGAGTGAATTATATTGAAAATATTGGTGTCTAATATATCATTTCCATCATAACAGCAACAACCAACAACTGAGTTTACCAAACATGTTTTTTACATGAACCAACCAAGAGTTCTAGCAACAAACACCAGCTAGTCCAAACCACCAAAGGTTCCAGCCAATAGACACCAGCTAGTCAAACCAGCCAAAAAAGTTCCACTACAGCAGGCAGCCAACATACCAGTCATTACCAACAAGGTTAACAATCAATTAAGATTTTTATGTCTTTCCTTTTTACATCATTTTGTTGATTTCTTTCCTTTTCCTAGCAATGACCAAACAACCCCTTATTTTCTGGTAACACGAAGTATGCATTTGTGACATTTTTGGTACTTATGGACAAAATTCCTAATTCTAATTGTTTTTGTGAGTGGACACCATAACTTACTTGAATATTTCACAATTATGAACCATCAATATATAAAGATCTTAGAAAGATCTCTAATATGTACTGTTGTAGCACATAATTTGGTTGATGACGTGCCTGCTACAATATTTCCCTTCTTCTGTGTTGAGGAGAGGGTGGAGCTTCCCGTCAATGCTACCTCGGGAGAGTGACCTTTTATGGCAACGTTGACTTGCTCTTTCTTTCCTTGACCTCCCTGGTCCGAAAACTTGAGGGCTGGCACCTGCACAAAGGAGATAATCTATTCGGATTATCTCCCTCCGATGCTAAGTAAGTTGGGTTAGGAATAAAAAGTGCCAAGCCTAAGAGAGAAAGTAGTTGGGAGATATGCAATAAATGCTATGAGAATTTGTGTGGTTTTTCTTGGTTTTTTTGGTATTATTAGGTAATCTCTCAAAAACAGGAACCACTTGATGGGTACCTGTCATTCATCCATGCTTCGAGCATTCTACTACTTTTTAGTGTAGAACGTTGTTCTCCGTCCCGTTTTGGTTCGATTATAAAAACGGTGGCGTTGCCACGTGATCTTTTGACCAATATTTGGAGGACACATGGGCAGGGATTTTCGTGCACATGCATTTGCGCCTCAAAGACCCAATTAATCGTTGGATTATGGGTGTTTAATCTTGATGTTTACATTAATTTACATTGCGCAAAATAAACTATAGACAGAACAAACTAGGTATTTTTCCCTTCTTCTTTTTTTTTTGCATTGGGAAGTTGCCTTCGTGGGAGAGGAGATGGCCAGGCCATGCAATTTACATTCGCATCATTGAATTCCAATTGCAACAGCTGCATACGTCGACAAATCCTTCCCGCTCAAAATTCCCCCCTCCGTTCAAATTTCAAATTAAGCGGAGAGTGAGCCGTTGAGCAAGGGGTTATATATCCCCTAAGAGAGAGAGGAAGAACTTTTTCTTTCTTCTCCTTGAAAATCTCTCTCTTACCTCGCACCTTTTCTCCCATCTTCTCCGCAGTTTCTAGCTTCCAACAACATTGTTCGATTTTCAACGTTCTTCGCGCCAAGTTTCTAGTTTTCTTCGTTCGTGGTTGCAGTTTCAAGCTTTTCTTCTTCTTCGTCACCGTCGCACATCGTGTATGTAACACCTTTCCTTATCCTGCACTTATTCTTATTGTCTTTTTATCAAGTAATAATGACGACGCGAGATCTACGACTCTTCACCCATAAGAATAGATTGGGGTTGAAGAGCCTGTCCAACTTGCCTGCTCCAATTTAACTGTTTTTCCTCCTCCCTGTGTTTTTTTTGTATTCGCACCGCTAGCTCTCCTCCCAATCCTTGACAACCTATCTATCGTATCAAGATGCTCGAGTTACACCACGTCTACTAGAGCAGAATAGTTATTACGAGGAAATCCCGACCAGCAAGTACCTCTGGTGCATTCCTGTAATATGGAGATTGCGAGTCCACTGATCTGTCGAAATAAGCGCAAGAAGTTTGTGCCGCTATATGGAGAGTAGTGACTGCGGAACTCCAAAAAAAGACTGCGAGAACCTAGGTTAGGTGAGTTAATAGGCCCTTGCGATTGTGCCAGAATAACCAAGAGTGAGGAATCCTCTAAGACGAAGAACAGACAAGACGTCCTTCTCACCACTCAGTCGAAAGGCATTGAGATGCACTCCTCGAACCAGCACATCATATGCTCCTCATTGCTTCGTCGCCCCTCATGTGAAGGACACGATTTGTTGTTCTGCTGGGGCTTCATCACCAGGCACACAGAAACCTTCGTCTGTTTACAGGCGGTGGGTGGATTTAGGCTTCGCTTTCCTCCATTCTTCATAAATAAATTGTTGAAGCTGTATGGCATCGCTCTGCACAACTGACACCGCGTTTGTGTCATATCCTTGATACAGCCATTTTGTAAAGTAGAGAGGCTGCAGTAGGAAGTGTTTCCTTCGCATGCATCTAATATCAAGAACACGATCCAGGCTGGTTGGTTCCATCCAGCAGAAAGGGAATATCTGACCTCGCTGGTAACCACTATAAGTGTACAACTGGAAGACATGATTTCTTCCTTTGCACACAAACGTGCCCTTGCCGAGGATCCCTTTCCTCATGGACCTCGCACCAAAATACTTACAGCGAGAGTGAGTTAGGGGCGAGGACCCCCGTAATAAACCAGCAGTTAGAGTACTTCGATACTGTTCGGCATGAATTTAGGACTTTAGCCCAAAAGCCCACGGTCCCCAAGAACTGGCTGCCAACACTTGAGTGCTTTTGCAATGTTGACTTCCTGTGAGCCTTTGAGCTCGCAGGTGGTCGTCGCCTTTCGCGAGCAGACAGAGGTAGACCTTTGACTTGTAAATTATGCTTTTTGTTTGAATTTTTCTAACCAAGTGTTTCCTCTCGCAGAAGCCTCCTTTGCTAAATTGCCCATTRGCTTGAACGGGACTATGGCCAGCGAGGACTTTCAAGCTCTCGCAGCCGAATGGCGGTTGAAGACTTTGGCAGAGAAGAATGCCGCTCATCGGGTAAGTGTATGCTCTCGCACATAATTTACTTCCATTCGCAATAATTGGTTTATCAATTGCAAAGGCTGTATAATGTATGCCTCGCATGAGCACTTGCTCAAATGCGAGTCATCAGGCAATCTTCTACTTTTTCTTGCGAGGTGGCTTACTTGTGTTTTTCTCTGTTTATGCAGAAGTTGGCGAAGCCTTTCGACATCTTGAAGGCTGGGAAGACCAGCTCCACCAAGAAAGGGCAGCCTTCGAAGTCTGCTTCCAACAAACCTCCTTAATATCAAGTCCTCAAACGGACGTCTACCTCGCGAGGCGAGGATAAAGATAAAWCCAAAACTCCCTCGCGAGGCGAGGGGAAAGATAAAACCAAAACTCCCTCGCGAGGGGAAGAAAGAACACCTTCCTCGCAAGGCGAGAGGAGAGAAGTACCAAAACACTCTTCGCGAAGAGAGGAGAAAAGCAAATCAAAGCACTCCTCGCGGAACGAGGAGAGAAGGCCCGAAAATAAATCTCCCTCGCAGTCAGCGGGGAAGCCCAAGATGCCCAGGGAGCCTGCGAAGCCTGGAGTCAGAATAAGTGAGCCTAATGAGGCCCACAAGAGGAAGAGCAGCACCGAAGTGCCTGGAAAAGGCAAAGGCATTGAGGTGCCAAAGGTCAAGCCGAAGCTTCCACGACAAACACCACCAACTCCCCCTCCGACCAAGGGGGATTCGTCGCGTTCTACTCGGGTGGGCGAGAAGACAGCTCCTGAGCCCTCAGCTCCTGATCCAGCTGCCAAGAGACATCACTTTGCAGTTACAAGTCATCTCCCTCGCAGTTCAATTTTGGGTCCAAATGCTCATCCCACTGAGGTTCGCATCTTCAACAAGTTTGGGCTGGACCCGGCTTTGTTTAGGCCGCGAACCCCTAGTGGGTCGCAGTCATCCGAGGTGACATATGAAAGGAGATCAAAGTCTTCGCATGATTCTCCTCTCCCATGGCCTCGCCATCCTGATCCCCATGGTTTGTCTGACTCGGATACCGTTCCATATGTGCCAGGTGATGCAGCTGATGGTGAATTCCTCGCACACGAGGAAGAGGACCTCGTAGACATCCCTAAAATGGGCGAGGTTAATCAAGCAACACAGAAACCTCCTTCGCCAGTTCCCACTGCAGAAGAGCTGGAGGAGCTTCGCAAGCGAGCTGAGGCTCTTAAATTCTTCCTACCTAAATTCACTTATGTGGGGGACCTCGACCAAATCAACTTCGAGGAGCTGTTGGCTGACCCAAGTGTCGAGCCCCCACTATTCTCCACTCCTCTCGAGAGGCCAGAACCACAAGGTCACCCGTCGCTGAGGGT
The DNA here is from genome assembly GCA_008642245.1 of Bassia scoparia. Classification (NCBI taxonomy): domain Eukaryota; kingdom Viridiplantae; phylum Streptophyta; class Magnoliopsida; order Caryophyllales; family Amaranthaceae; genus Bassia; species Bassia scoparia. The sequence goes on along the minus strand of SNQN01007805.1, from coordinate 511 downwards.
TGATGACAACATTGTCCAGGGCTTGGACAAGTTCGTTGCGAAGAAACATCCTTCGCTGGTTTCTGCCCTCTCTGATGAAGCCAAAGAGGATGATAAGTGGATAGAGGTGGATGTTGTGGACCACTATTCTTCGCGCAAATTTGGGTCTGACAAGAAGAAGAAGATAGTGGGCGAGATGGTCCATTGTGCGACGAAGGAGTACAAGGACAGCCTCGCAGGATACGAGGTTGGGTCTTGTGGTAGGGCGATGAGTGGACTCGCTGATGTAAGTTTCTTTTCTTCACTTGAATTTTTTACAAGTATAGTCCTTCGCACACTTTTGCTAACTTGCTTCGCACATTTTTRAGGTGATGGTGCGGCTGGATGGCATTGCGAAGGCCATGCAAAAGGCCAATCGTGACGCCAAGCACAAGGAGGTGTTGTACCAGGAGTCCCTGGAGTACCTCATGCAACAGACCTTAGCTATCAAGGTCGATGACGCAGAGGCGACCTATACTCTTGGTCACAGCCT